>APFE031335368.1:11215-35981 GCA_000404065.3 Pinus taeda
GCTTCTATATGCTGTTTTGATTACATGTTACGCAAATGTCTATCTAATACATGATTTTCTAATGCATCAGTTAACATGTTTAATCTTCTTGGAATGGTTGATATGTAATAAAATCAAAATTCCTTTCTAACAGTTTAACGCGTAAATACAACCCCAAAATACGATGATCTATGACAGAATAACGCCCATTAAGCTGGTGGACAACAAGCTAAGAGTCCAGATTCACAACCAATGAACGAATGCCGAGGATAATAGCCTCGGACAGTAATTCAATAACAACACTATATTCAGTGACACTGTTTGTTGTACAACCCAGACAAACACCTTGAAGGTCTACTAACTCACCGTGAGTACCGTAGATCACCCATGCCACAGAAGACAGGTTGTGTGTACTGTGGCAGGCACCATCAACGAAAATAGCATAAGGTGTACCACACATCTACACATGAAGCAAAAAGACACAATAAGTAGCAATTATGCCTACACACCAAGCCAAACATGAAAACACACACACAACACACCTACTGAAACGACACGTATGTACAAATCAGAATGCGTAATATTTTTTTAGATAAAGCCCATTACGGGGCTTATCAAGAGGGTTCCCTTCATAATCAATCAGCTCATAGGCCCCTTTTTGTAAAACTTACTTTACAATATAAGGCCCGTGCCACATGGGCTTGAATTTTCCTGCCCCCAGCTTATCATTCGCTTGATCATAAAGTAGGACTAAACCTCCTTCAAAAAAAGAACGTGGATGGACAGTATGAGTGAAGTGAGTTTTCACTCTCTCCTTCTATGCTTCAATGGCTAGAAAGGCTAGTTGATGAGTCTTGTCTAGTCGCTCTAGATAGAGAAGACGTTCTTCTACCGAAGTAGTGTTGGGTAGTAATTCGACAAATAATTTCAAATAAGGGATCTCGCACTGAATTGAAAGGGTAGCCTCCAGACCATAAACCAATATTGGAATGGGGTGAACCTGGTGGCATCCTTCATTGAAGTTCGGTAGGCCCATAAGGCAGAGAACAACATCAAGTGCCAGTTGGACTTGTGCATGCCAATGGTGCGTTGAAGCATTGTAACTAGAAATTCGTTGATAGCTTCCACTTGGCCATTGGCTTGAGGATAGTATGGAGTCGAGCTATCATGCCGCAAGCCCAGCTAGGTTGTTAACTCAGTCATCATGTGATTACGGAAGTGTTTGCCATGATCAATGATGATAGCCTAAGGGACTTCGAATCGTGAAATAACATGATTGAACAAAAATTGCGCCGCTGTGTGACTGTCCTCAGATAGTGTAGGCATCACCTCGGCCCATTTTGTGAAATAATCAATGGAAACAATGATATACCCATGCCCCCTGGCTAAGCGAGGGTTACAGGTCATATAATCAATGCCCCATATGGAAAAAGGGTCGATGGTAACAACAGGGTGCAATGGAGCGGGAGGAGCGCGCATCTTCCATTGGTAGATTTGGCACTCATGACAAGAGCGGACGACAAGAATGCAATCCTTAAAGATAGAGGGCCAAAAATAACCAGCATGGAGAATCTTATGAGCAGTAGCATACCTGGACATGTGACCACCACAGGTGCCAGAATGGTAGTCATTTAGAACTCATTCTGCTTCCTCAAATGTTAAACATTGGCAGAGAACAGAGTCGGCGCCGAGATGGTACAGGGTGTCCCCAATAATGTGATAAGGTTGAGAATGATGGCGAATCTGTCGCCGAGCATCCTTGGACAAATCGGGATGAAAGGAGGACGTCTGAAGATAAAAAATAATATCCCCATACCAAGGATCGAGGGTGCTAATCAAGAACAGAGCTTAAACTGAAATATGGTCCTCTAACCGAGAGGGCGTGGTAGCAGATAGTAGAGAGCAAAGAAACTCGGTGAAGACGAGGGACTTCTTGGAATTGGCTGTGGTGAACTCCAAGTTGAACTCTTGAAGGATGACTATCCACTTTGAGTATTTGCCTCTGAATAACTGACGTGACGTGAGAAAATGTATGTCATTGGTTTGCAATCACAAATCACTGTCGTGGTACGCAATAATATATAATGGTGGAAACATTGGATGGCACAAATAGCGGCCAATTCCAACTTCTCGACATAGGCATAGTGAGTTTCCGTATCAAGTAGATTGCGGCTGAGATAATAAATGACATTCTCAGTACCATCATCATCATCTTGAACTAGAACCATGTCGATGGTGGTGTCAGCAGTGGCTAAATAAAGAGTGTAGTCCCAATGATAATCAGGGGGACATAACAAAGGAGCAAAAACAAGGAGAGCCTTAAGGTGCTTGAATGACTCTTGTGTAGCATTATCCCAAAGAAAAGGGGTGTCATGTTTTAATAAGCGTGTATAGCCTTTAGCGACTTCGGCATAATTCGAAATAAAGCGTTGTAGAAAATTTTCTTTTCCTTGCAAGCTTTGCACTTGCTGCAAAGAAGCAGGGGGAGGAAGATTCAGGATGGCTTTGACTTTAAGAGGATCCAAACAGATACCCTCTCAGGAGACGATGAACCTGAGAAGTCTGCCTGACTCGAAATAGAAGACACACTTATGTGGATTAAGCCGAATACAATAGTGTCTACAATGGAGAAAAATTTCACGAAGGTGGGTCGGATGGTCTTAGAATTTCACCGAATGAGCCAGAAGGTCATCCAGGTAGGGTTGCACAATGTGTCGAATATCATGAAATGCGTAATACATTGTGCGTTGGAAGGTGGCACCGACATTTTTTAAACCGAAAGGGAGATTTTTATAAGTGGAAGTGCCCCACGGACAGATAAAGGCGTTCTTGTGTTGATCTACAGGGGCAATATTAATCTGGTTATAACAAGAAAAGCCGTCCATGAATGAGTATATTTCACTCCCGGCACACTTATATTTGGGACAGGTATGATTAATATCACGGTAGTCAACACATACCCTGATGGTGCCTTGCTTTTTAGTTGCAGGGACAATATTAGAGACCCAATCTGTGAGTGGGATGGGGTAAATAAAACTAGCCTTAAGAAGCTTTTCAACGTCTGCTTTAATAGTTGCAGCCTTTCAGGGGTACATGGAGCATACACACTGTCGAACAGGTTTAGCACTCGGATAGGTAGGTATCTCATGCAACACGATGCTAGGATCGATGCTGGGCATTTCTTCATAAGACCAAGAAAACACATCACAGAATCCGTGAAAAAGATCAGTATAAAGCTGAATCTCCTCCGGAGTACAAGTTACTCCAACATGGATGTGCTCAAAAATCCCTGGTTTAATAGAGATGACGATTGGCTGAGTTTACATGATGTTCCTCATATTCCCTTTAGAAGACACTTGATGGATTTGGATGGGTGTTTGAAGAGGTTGAAAGGGGAGACAAGAAGCAAATTTCTCGAGACAAGTAAGCATTTTCGGATGGGTAGGGAGAAATGAGGAATGATGGTGATGATTAGACCAAGGGGGTTCCTAAAAATACATGGTCTCAATAATCGCTTCATCAGAAGGAAAAATTTCCTATAAAGGGTTTGAAGAAGCGTCATCTCCAAGCTAAGGGGAGTGAACGTATGAGCCAAGAGCTCCGCTTGAAGGAGCGGATTCGGAGGATGGAGTCGATACAGAAACAATTTCAACGTAGTTGAGCTCGGTAGGACTCAATGACATCTCATTGCCCCAAGACTCTATCTGATCGATAGGAGGAAGAACCCATGGATCAAAGCGAACAAAAATCATATTAATGGGAGTGACTGTGGTAGGTGGGAGTGAAAAAACACCCATAAGGGTAGGATCTTTAAAGATTCCAGCACCCACACTCTCACAAGGAACAAAGGTATGCTCCATGAATGGCACGTTTCCATTGGAGGAGGAGGCGAAGAAGGACAACTGATCTACTGTGATGATATTCCCCTGATGAGGGAAACGAATGACATGGAATAGAGATGAAGCAACGGCTCGCATGGCATATGTCCAACTTCATCCTAAAAGAAGGTTGCAAGTTAAATTTACGTCGACAACTTCGACCTCCACTTCTACCGTCTTCCCTTCCAATGTAATGGGTAAACGTTGGAGTATACCATAAGGACGAGACTCTCTCCCATCAAAGGCTTCTAGGGTTGTAGGAGACTAGCTCAGAGTTGGAGAACCAATAGCCTTCCAACAAGCAACAGACATTATGCAAGTAGAGCCACCTTCATCAATGACGATACGATGAATCGTTTTAGAATTGATGATGACCTGAATAAGGAAGGAAATTTGGTGAGGCAGTCTTGGTATATGACTATCTAGGTCAAAAGTGATCAAATTTGAGTTGGCCGGCTCAATGCCACCGATAGTTGATAGCAAATACTTCCTCTAAGAGGGGAAGCTTTGGAGAACTTCTAACACGGACATAATTGACGGAGCTTGGGCTAAGTCCTCAACGATGTTGTAGTGCTGAGCAGCATGAGCATTAGGGTTGTATGAAGATTTCCGGAGTATTCCCTTAGGAGGAGGTCGGATGACCGTCTCAGTACTAGGTCGCTCAATATGAAGGGGACCAAAACTGGATGGAGGAGCACTAGAGGGGACCTCAGGATCCTTCCCGGCAGGTGAGGGATACTCTTTTTCCCAAGTACTAATGTGGACAGGAATCATCCCAGCCATGAAAACCTGAGAGCCAAAGGGAGAAGATGATTGCGATGGATTAGCCACCATTTGAGTTTGCTGCGAGGGAAAAGGCTCTTTGAGCATGGCAGGAGTTTAGGGGCACCTTTTAGCAAATAACTAACATCAAACTGCCTTAGGTAGTCTTTGGTATAGTGATCCTCATCATTGATAAGGCAAGGATACTTAGGCTTGCATTTGGCACCCTCCTCAGGTGGAGGTTTAGGGGAATCCTATTTTGGCTAATTAGCCTTATTCTTTCCTTTTCCCTTCTTTTTCCCCTTCGTGGCTTTGTTTTCCATGGTGGACTGAACGGTGCTAACCTCGGAAGTGTTACAAGCATTGGATACAACCTGAGAAGTATTTTCATTTGAAGTATCCGACTTTTTCTTCCTAGGGTTCGCGGAAGATTTCATAGAGAGTGCATTGACATAACCGATGACCCTGTCAACAGATGGTGTTAGCGGAGCTTTGGAAGTTCTGAGCCTTGGAGCATCAGGCAAATAATCATATAGCGTACCGGACTAGGAGTAAACCAAGTCAAGGTACTGAGCACACGCAATAACTTGCTCTTCAGTTACACACGCCCCCATAGCAATGTCCCGAGTTATTGGACCGACAAATGAAGTCGTGAACTAGTCGGTCAAAAGCTGATCGGGAATCCAAAAATTAATCAAATGACAACATCATCTCCATTCATGAATATGATCGGAGATATGCGTGGCCGTAGTCTGTTTTAAGGATGTCAGGAGATGTGTGCCTATTTCATACCAAATCGGCAATTGAAAAAGAGTTAAAAATTCCATAGATAATGAGTTAAAGTCCTGAAAAGATCTGTGAGCTAGCTCAATATACAATTTAGTAGTAGAACCAATGAGGGTCCATTGAAAAAGGCAGAGCCAGATTGAATCATCAAGCCACAAGTTCAACAAGCACCATAAATGATACGTCATGACATGATCTTGGGGATCTTCTCCAGCTTTTCCATCAAACTTGGGACAATCACCTGGAATTTTGGTTGGAATCGGTAGCCAATACGGATTATGAAGAATGGGATCATTTGTCAGTTTGGAGACATCCGGTAATTCCAACGTTGCTAAAAAGGGTAACTAAGGATTAAAGGACATTTGAGGTCATGGGTAGGAGGTAGCACCAGAGTTCCAACCAGCTGCTTGTTGCACCCATTGGTTTTGTCCAGACGGATTTGACCCATAAGGGTTTTGTCCGTAGGAATTTTTCCCATAGGGGTTATAGCTGTAATTAGATGGTTGACTCTGGATTTTCCCCCTAGCATTCCACTGATTACCAACTTGGCCTACAGGAGAAACATATGGTTGCTGGAAATTCTGATAAGGATTTACCTACAGTTGTTGATAATTTTGATATGGGGCAAATTGAGCTTGCCCTTGGGATTGCTGGGTACCATAAGCTGGCTGGGCTCCAAACTGAGCCTAGGAGCTAGGCTACATTTGATAAGAAGATTGAGATTGGGACCCAACCTGAGTTTGAAGATTGGATTGGGTCTGGAGCCCAGACTAGGGCTGAAAACCAGGTGGCGCTTGAGAAGCAACAATCATTTGAGTGCCCGGTTGAGCAAGCCTAGACGGATGTCCTTGAGAGACCTAAAGCTGAGCCATTTGGCTAGAAGGTTAACCTAGCTAAGATTAAGGTTGACCCATTTGCCTAGAAGGTTGAGCTTGCTGGGTACTAGGTTTTCCTTGCACACCTGAGGGTTGTCCTGATTGGCCAGATGGCTGAGAAGACTGGACAGTTGGTTGGCCAAGTTGATTTTGATGCTAACCAATTTGTCTAGGTGGTTGATTAGGCTCGATAGTGGGTTGGCCTTGCGGAATGTAAGGCTGACCGACTTGCCTAGAAGAGTAGCCTTGCTGGATACCGGTTGACTTTGTTGAATGTAAGGTTGTCCCAGATTTCCAGAAGGTTGCCCAAAATAGGTCAAGGAGGAACCACCAAAGGCTGAAGGTTGTTCCTTGAAGGGTTGTCCTTGTGGGCCTCTAGGTTGCCCTAGATAAGGTTGTCCATAAGACGACTGACCTTGATTGAACATTTGCAGGTGGTGCTTGGCCCCCATGATAAGTGGTGTTACCCCAAGCAATGGACAACAGACCCGTGACCTCAACCGCGGCTTGAGATGGCATAGGTTAGGGGTAATAGATATGAGCTCCGCGAGAATCATAATAATGAAATATATTTTGAGGATTCGGATTCCGAAGAGCTTGTACATATTGATCATATGCCCCCTGCTGGAATGGAACCAGAAGAAGGTGGGGCACTTAGTGTGGGATTAACAATTCCTGCTGTCGGGCCACTATCGATAGGATCCGCAGAAGGCCCAGCAATAGTAGTGACCACTGAAGAAGTAGCGGCAGCATTGACAATAGGGGTTGAAGAAGCCACACAAATGGTTGGCATGGTCGGAACAGATTTGATGGGCACATTGTGAACCGTTGGTGTAAATGGCTTCAAAGTTGGAGGGACAGTACGAGACCATATGGAGCTCGAAAGGGGAGACTTGCAACCGATGATGTTTTCCAAAGCATTATATCTTAAAGGTAAAGTGACACCAAGGGAAGTAACATGGAAAGGTGAAGTTCCTATTGCATAAAAAGGTGAAGTCTCCATGGGCATAGGTATTTCACTTTCTGACACAAAGGATTCTTCGCCGGAGACGGGAGTCATCTAATCCATGTCAAAGGAAGACATCGAGACGGAAACACTAGGAGGAGTAGCGGGAAAGTCTTCTTCAGGAGGCTCCCAAATGGGGTTCCAATGGATGTCGTAAGATTCATCCTCTGGGGCGCCAGATTTAAGTGGTTGGATACTCAAGATAACAGGGAGAGTATCACTAACAACCAGAACCTTGAGAGTGATAGAGGATGGATACCCTTGGTCACTTGGAACGGGAGATGGGATTGGTAATTCTGCCAAGATGATTCAATTCAAAATCTTGGGAGAACTAATGAGGAAGAACCCTATACAAACTAAAACGCAAACAAGATCTAACCAGGTAAATGTGAGCATGGCCAAATAAATTTTAAGACTCAGGAATAAAACTTGACCTTTTCATCTTTAAAGAGTCGAGAAAAGGAAAAAAAGATGAATCTAGTCGCCTTCGAATATTTAATGAGCCTAAAGTGACAAGTTCTCAAATGGGCCTTTTATTTTATGGAGTTCGAAAAGAATCGAAAATGACTACTCTAGAGAACTAGGAAAAAGGTTTACCAAACAATTCGTAAAACTACATATACACCTTGGCAGTGATATGAAAACCAAGGACTTCCCATACGGCAGTCAATCTTCCCGAATGTTGTGTTCGGTGCGTTACGATTTGCAAGGTGGCAGACACGGCTTCCTAAGGATATAGGATGATAACCTAGTGGGGTCTCCCAACATATACTCGACGGTACATGGGAGCACAATTTCGTACTAGACCGCTATTGAGTCACAGAAGGAAGAATCACCCAACCTTGAGTGAAAACAATAATGACTAGCTTTAACGACACCGTAGCACATCTCTAGCCTAGACCTCTAAATAATGAGCGTTATGTTCCAATGCATTGTTAGATTTATTTAGTTCATTTTAAAGTTGATCTTGAATTATGTTTCAGTTTTCAGGCCTTACCGTATATATACAAAAAAACCTAGGATGCAGCTAGAATGAACGAAATATCCTTTTACTTCGATGAACACCTACCTATGGGAGGGTAGAGAGATCATTCCCAAACCAAGAAAACCAAGATGAGAAAATACGGTCACACAATGCATACATACATAAATTCCTATAGTGCATGGGTACTACTAATGAAATATTTTATCACTCACTTTCCAATATGCAACCTTGAAATGCAAATTCACTTTCACTTTTGCACACTAAATGAATGCAGTCTTTTGATTTTTATGTTTTAAATGAAAAAGAAACAAACAAGCAACTGTGAAAAAACCGGTTTAGCCAAAAAATCGTGATCTATGTTTGGTAGCGAAAAGAAATCGAATCAATATGAAAGATTGGTCCAATAATTGTCACTAAAATCAACTAGAAACGAGCAATAGGGAAGGCTCAATCAAACCAACAAGAAGGTTGCAAATGAACCTTGAGAAAACCAACAACCAGGTCAATTGATTCAAGAACTTAAAAGAGCGAACTAGCTCACACAAATAAAAAGTGCAAGATTCATTCAACAAATCCAAAGAAAGAGTACCTTAACCATAAACAATGAAAAACAAGTTACTGAGCAAGAGGAAAAAGAAAGGGATCAACAGAACTGATGAATTCAGGAGGCAGAATTGAAAAAATCAATTCTACCGGAATCGTCGCGAGGACAACACAAGAAACTAGTGCTAATAAGCAACTAGCTATAGCAACAGGGCGATGTCGTCGGGAAGTACACATCTTTCCCATGATGAACCAATTTCAGGAGTCATCGCGACTGTGTGACGTTATTCAGTGACGCACAAGATTTTACAAAAGAGTGAGCGCGACGTCAATGCGACTGTTAAACTAGGTTCCACGATGATGTAAAAAATAATGACAAGAGAACAAAAACCTCCCAAACAAAAACAAGTCAATCCAACAGACAATAAAGGGATTTCCCAGAGCGATCTAGGTGACCCAAAAGACTGATAGCTAACCCCCAAACTTCTAGAGAGACCAAATCAAAATTGAAACAAGATCAAAGTAAAGATGAACATAGGACAGTCTCATGAGTGGAGTCGCCAACTTGTGATGCAAGAAAGTGTTCCCTCTGTGAACAAAGGCAACCCCTATGGCCCTAGAGTGGGTCTAGTCACAACAAGGATAGATCAACAATAGATTTCCTTAAATAGTCATAGTTGGAGGCCTACCTCAACCAGTGGTTGATGGAGTTCTATTGCACTGCTCCAGCTTTCACTTCCTTCTCCTCAATGAGTGATCAACCTGAAACAATGCAAGGGAAATACAACAAAGCACGTAACTGGAAAACAACAATAATCTATTTACTCACAAAGTCAAGAAGTCATGAGCTATCAAGTAAATTACATACAAGACATAGGAAAACATCATTGTTTGTATTAATAATGAAATAACAGCAAGATTACAACCGAAGTCTTGATGTCGCAAGCCTTCTCAGAGGAATCCAGCCATAATGTTCTTCAAGCATTCACTCTTTGAAGATGGATCTCCCAACATACAAAATTTCTCTCTCACTCATAAGTTCTTACACAAAGTTAAGGGCACTTCACAACCTTCGGCAAACTATCAACACTCTCACACTTGTTCACACCCACTCCAACTATCTATCAAACTCAAAAGCACTAACAACATTGCTCAGTCCAAGAATTGACCAACTAGCTGGCCATAGCAAAGGTGAGTGTTTAAATAGGAGAAGGAGTCTCCCCCAAGGAAGGTAGCACAAGTGATGGAACTACCATACCAGAGAAGGAGGGTGACACAAACTATGCCAACAACTAGGTCTGGAGATATCCAGAAGGCCGACTGTTGGAACGAATTTGCCCAATCTGGATCATCGCAAGTGTATAACTAATCTTTAGTGTTGACATCGCTAGTGAGTGATGTAGCCAGTCAGATCGTCGCTAAAGATAGCAAGTAGCCTTGTGACGGAGCATGAAATCAGACCATCATGGGAAATAGATGTACTTCCACACTAGAAGCATGGCTGGATTGTTAACGACCATTGTTCATCGCGTATATTAAGTCCGTTCTTGCGATGAGGTAGATAACTTAGGAAAAGTGTGTCAATGGCAACATAAGAGAGCATTTTTTCAGTATGAGCATCTTTGACCTAGACACATGACACAGTAGAAGGACTAGGAGTGAATGTAGTGACAAATTATTGTGTAACACATAGAAAAGGGTGTCCATGCGCCTCTCTAGTTGAGGTAACTGATACATCTGATAATAGTTCTCTGCCCTGAAGGTGGCAAGCTCTATCCTACTAGCATTTCTCAATCAAATAGTCTTTGGATCTTTGTGTGAGACACTCTAGTTGATAATGTCAAGAAATGGGAAGGTGGGGTACCTACATGCAACCTCGTATAATCTTGACCGTTGAATACTGATATAAACCTTCTAGTCCTCTAAGTATTCCTTGAAGTCCTCTGCAAAAGTATCCTTAATCTACTGCCATGTCAACTTGGTCGCCTTCTTAATGAACAATTAAGTGTCTGCATAAATTGGAAATTTAACTAACACCTACTCAATTACTTCCCCATTACTACTCTTAACAGTTTCCTTTAATGTAGCCCTCTTGGAGGCCATGTTAACTACAACTGCTAGAGAGATGTTCAATAAATGTTGCACCTAGATACATAGAGGACACTCATGGCATGAAAATGTTAGCTTAAAACTGAATGAAACTTCAAGATGAGATCAAGCAACAAACTGGGCTAATGTCAGGATAAATTGTACAATTTGGGTTCACATAGGTGACTGGTTACCTGCTGGAACAACACACTATGTAGTCCCAATAGTTAGAGGGGGAGTCTTGCTAACTCGAACTGCAAAATGTGCAGTTAAGTCTAGGCACATGCTAGAAGAGACTGCACATTGTGCAGTCTTAGTGGCTAGGACTAGGAGACTGGCTCCTAGAATTGTGAAATGCATAATTGGAGCTAGGATAGGGTAGTCTTTGCGTAGTTCCAAAATATAGTGAAAAGGCCTTGATCTCCCTGAATGTACAGTGCATGTAATGGAAAGCGAGATGTGCACCAAGGAAGCCCATATCTACCTAAGGAGAGTCTGAAATAGAGAAGATGTGAAGGATGGTGTGATTCTGAGTGTATATATGACTAAGTGATGATGCATGCAAGTGAAACAAGTGCAGGAATAAATCAAACTAATAGAAAATGGAGCATGTGGAGAGAATCGTTGTAACAACAATCATTAGTGCAGAAAATAGGTAATGCATGCAACACTTAGGAAAGGTGATGCAAAAATTAAAACAACACTTCTAAAACATAAAAAAAGTTAAAACAACAACAATCATTCAAAAAAATAAGTGAAAAAACACTCTCACAAGCTAAACAAGCAAATTGCGATAGAAAAAGTGGCAAAAGACTAGCAAATAAAGACTTACCCAGAAAAGCAATGACGATTGCACTGAATATTCCTTGATCTCCTTGGGAATGCCAGAGCCAAGATCGACTGTGAAAATGAGCACTAGAAGTGTTGATTAAATAGTTTTGGTCGATTTAGAGTTTATGATGTGAAGGTGAAAAATGAAGGAAAAAGTGACACTTAGCAATATTTTCCAAAATAAATCAAGTACCTCCTTCAGAATACTAAAAATAGATCAGTATTTTCTATGGATTCATTTTTCTTTTTTATTTTTGGGAAAGATAGCCAAGCATTGCTTAAAGAGATTGCGTAGTTATGGGAAGGAATACGAAAATCACTCGCTCATGCACTGAGAAGCTTCTCAGCAAGAGGCTTCTATGCAATTTCTGGGTTGAGTGGCTCTGGACTACCTTTCATGCTCTATGCAATTTCCTAGTTGAAGGGTGGTCATCAACTAGCTCTACACAATTTTGGAGCTTAAAGTTCATTATTATCTTGAACTGCGTAATTTCTGAGAGCAAGGTGGGTTGCCCTCAAGGATTTTGTAGTTCTCTAAGTGTTACACAGAAATTTGTCACCGTCCCTGTTACCCCTCTCCCGCATCTTGGAGGACTCATTCCAGGACCTACGAGAAGGGACATGACCTGCAAACACTTGCATTACATTCCCCTAAACTTGAACTTCATTTGCTCTGAAGACATCTCCTACATAAAGCCCCTAAAAATAGCCCCTTTTCAATTTGCGCGGTTCCATAGTGCAGCCCTCGCACCAATGGGGGAAATCCTCCAAACAGGGTGCGCCAGTTGGCACTCTTTCACAAAGTCGCACTCACGCCAGCCATAATAGGTGGTGTTTTTTAACAAACCAACAACGGAAGATTCATCCTAACAAATTCCTGGACTGAATCTATCTTGAGTTGGGTGGTTTGGCTACAGGTTTCCATAGAGAGGAAGTGGTTTTCCACCTCTCATGGAAGCTTCTTTGATGATAAAGCCAATCCCATGATTATTGTGGATGATCCCAACTCCCCTTCCTCCATTTATAAAAGCTTGTCCATTTTCCTTAGGCAAGCTAGTTCCAAAGTTCCAGAGATTGAGAATTGTCAAGTTACCAAGAGCTTCATGCTGCAAGAGCCTTCTTCATTCCCATAAGGCCAAATCTAAGTAAGGAGATTCTTGTTCCATAACCAAGGAGAGAGAGGCTTGTTCCCAATCCCAACAAGCTTTGTAAGACATGTGCTGCTGATCACCTAGCCAAAGGAGGATTTGACGTCAGAACTATGGTTGTATTCTTCTTTGTTTATCATTAATAGACGACTATTGTTATGGTTCCACTATTATTGTTCTTTGTAATGATGATGAGTTATATCCTTTCTGACTGATATATAGTTGCATCTATTGGATTTTATGCTTGTGTTTTTGTCGTTCTTTGTATGTGCAGGTGTCCATTCACGAAGATCATGGGGATCGTGATCTGCCAGAGCAAAGGAACGGGAGCATCAACTCTTCTACAAGCACTAGTGTTGGAATCCAGGTAGCCCCTCATCATTGGTCTTAAATTTTCAATTAGGAACTTGTGTGATAGCATTGTATGATTGCAGCTAGACCCGATCTAGGCTAGTAGGGATCGCCTCTATCCGTAGAGGGGATTTAGCTCCAAAACACTAAGGCAAGCCTGAAACTAGTGGAAACCAAGTCAAGAGATTGGCTTGTGGGTTAGACAATAAACCAAGTAATAAAATACAAGCCATGATGTAAAGGATGAATCTCAATAGTAGCACAAGTACCTAGATCAGTGCAAGATGAGATGCTATAATTTAGAAGGGAGGCTCCAAAATGAATCATGGGAAAAATTTTGCAAGGTAGTTGTAGCTACTACAACAATTTAATTGAAAGAAAAGGAATTTTTTTCATTTCCATATGGCTTGCATTAAGGTTTTGTGTTCATTCTATTCACACCATATTAGTTTCACATTACTTCCCTTGTTCGTAAACAACATCCATAAAACTAACGCATAATAAAATTAATTCAAGAATTGTTCTACCAGTATAACAATTGAGAAGCGACCTTGTCTCGCGTAAAGCGAATATACCTCCTCTGGAAGTATTGTTCGATTCTTCAATTCTCATAGCTACTTCACTAGCTTGAGTTAAGGATGTAGTCCATACCATTCTCTTTATCTGGAGGACACATACCAAGACAAGTCAAAATTAGTTGTTTCGATTAGGGATGAGGGGTATATGAATGCACAAGTAATATAGACTCTCAAAGTTTAGTTTCATCTCTGGTGTTTCTCAGCTACCAGTGGGCCTAGACAATGCCTCGACAGAGTTACTTGCTTCACCTCTCTATGCAGAAAGTCTTTCTCTTATTTCACCTTTATTTTATGTTTTTTTTCATTGTTTTCATCTTTCAAAGAATTGTGCATAGGGGCTTATTTATTTCATGAGGTGGAAGAGGGATCATGACTTATTGCGAGAACAAAAGGTTGCCACTTCAGAGAAGGATGTTTATATATACCTCTAAGATACTTGTAAAGGTTTCCCCCCTCTCCTTACTGTACTTGACTGAGTTGAAAAAGGCTAACCGAATATAGAAAACTGATTAGAGTAGGCAATACTAGTTAAAAGTGAAAGAGTCATGGTTTCACCATGATCCTCTCTTAAAGGAACATATTTTCCATTAGGGTATCATTGACTAGAAGAAACACAAGATTCTCATAAAGAGAGGGAATAGACAAATATCTAAAAGGTTGATAGTTTTGCAATGTCCTCTTGGATTTCACCTTGATTGTATCAATAATCCAAACACAATTTCATGCAAAAAACTAACCTACGGGTGCCCAAGAAAAAAAGCAAAGGAAAGAAGCAAGACAAATAAAAACAAAGTAAACAAATACAAAACAAAACAAGAAAGCAAAACACTACTCCTACTCTTACGCTAAGTAGAGCATGGGCCAACTCACATGAAGTGATATTTCCAATGCATCAACTGACACATTGGTCAAACCATGTAGGCGACGACATGATTGACAAGAAAGATAAAACAATGAAAACCAAATCATTCAAAGCTTGAATAAATCCACAAGAAAAGAAAAAAATGAAAGGACATGAAAGGCATTCCATGGATGTATCATGGTGTCCTATCATTGTACATGCGGAAGACAAGCATGTACACACCTTCGAACTTCGAAAATTAGCTAACATGAGAAAAGAATAAAAAATCTATTTCACAATAGTTTTTTCTACGAACGACTCCTCCAATGGATGAGAAACATGATGATGTGATTCTGGTTGAGAATGCAAAAATTGTGAAATGGATTGATGTTCAATGTGAAGAAGAGAGCGATGAGGAGCCTGGATAGATTCAATAGATTTATGATCGGAAATGGAACTAACCTCAAGGCTATGATAACATGACATAACCATCAGCTTAGGCTAAAGTGCCTCAAAAACTTGAGGAGTTTCCACTTCATTAGAAGATGGATCACCAAACACCACTGGCTTAGAAAAATCAACAGTAGATGAATCATAATCGTGATCGAATGAATGAGTGAAAAGATTGAGACATCTAGGATAAAAAATTCAAGATGAAAAATTGCATCCTCATGATCTAACGAATCGTAAAGATGCGGTGATGGAAAACAAGAATTTTCTCCCTCTATATTTCTAGAAATCAAAGATGAGTGATTGGGTGGATCTAGGAAGAAATATTTTTCCTCAGTGCAATCAAATGAAATAATATCATCCCACATGTTTTGTGAATAATCTATAGTGGAAAAATCCGGAAATGAATTTTGACAAGATGGAATAGTAAGGGTAGAATTGTGGATGATATCAGGATTAAATGGATGAGGTGTGGATGAAAGGAGGTCATCCTTCAATGGAGATTCTTGTTTAGATTCCCACACATACTCATCAAAAATGATAGTGTGGGTTGGTTGTTCAACACCAACTTCATCCAAAACTTTATCCTTGTGAACATCACATGTGTAATACATAATATATTTAAACGACACACCAAAATACAAAGGATCAAAGAAATTGAAGGACAGAGGCTAAGCAGATGAGACCACGTGATAACTATCAGGCTTGCAGTCCAAATCTACATAGAAATACTAAGCAGGTGGGGTAAGAGGAGATGGTGACAGATAAATAGGTGAATTCACAGCTTCTCCCAACTCGTTCTGTGGATGTAGATTTGTTTGATGAGAAGGGGATGGAGGGTCACTTGGGACAGGAACCTCGTCTGTCTCATATGTAGAAGCTATAACACTGAGGTATGTTAGGATGGAGGCAGAAGTTTAAAACTTGTGTTGATTCTTAGAAATGTGAAGAAGATATTGAAATATTCCCTCCAAAAGTTTCCAGTCAACTTCATCTTCAGGTAAGTAAAAATAGTAATGAAGGAAACAATCATCAAAGTTCTCAAGAGATTTGTCAGGTGCTTTTCGCAATATTTTTTCTTTTGATGAAGTGTTTCATGATCATAGAAAACGAATGCGCAGAATAATTCTCTATGCATGTTATTGAAAGAGTGCATATATGTTGCAAGAAATGAGTGCCACCATTTCCTCTCCCTTCAAACATCAAAGAAAAAACCCATAGGAAATTATATTTTAGGGGACATCATGCCTGTGAAAAAATCCAACAAAGACATTCATGTGCCTGAACAGGGGTGTTCCATTATCGCCACTAAACTTATATTCCGACAAGTCATCGATAACTTCCACTGACACATCGGTGTGAGCAGTGTGGGTGAAACATGTCAGGGTTTTGATTAGGACATAAGTTATGAAGGATGTGTAGAATTTCACAACAGACTTCAAGGGCTTACTTGTCATCTGACCCTCCTTCTAGTGCCAAAAATTTCGATAGTGATGGACCCACCAACATTCAGGGGATCTCCTTGCTAAGAAGTCCCAATTAGACCTCAGACCATTTGGAGTAGGAGTCCCAATAGTGGGTGGTAATGTAATTCCTTGACCATGGTAGTGCACAGAGATAAGTATGACAACTTTGGTGTGAAGCAAGTGCATGACCTTGCAGTGACTCAAGTGAGATGCATGGGGGTTCTAACATAAAGAGGGGAAGAGTAAGTGTGCCCCTTAGAATCATGTAATAGTACGCATCTTGAAAGGAACACATAGCAGAATGAAATCACAAGCTAAATTGTGGAATAGTCCACAAATTAAAGTGATGGGTTAATCCAATGTCATTAATTCAACAGGATTCATACAATTTCATACAAAGTAATTCATAATCAAACATGTAAGTTAAACAAAATACATTGCTAAAGCAACCAGAATAGTCCAACTACAATAACAACATATGCATGAAGCATGATGGATCTTTTATTATTATTATAAGTGAAATTCCCATCCATACATACAACACGGATTACAATACTCCCAAGCCTTTTCTAACCCTCAGCCTAGCCAAAATCTTGGCTTCCAAAAGCTTATTCTATGAGTTATGAGGTTCTATTTAAAAAAAACTATGGGGTGACCCTTGACATTCCCATTTGTGACTCTTTCACTACCCTCATGACCTTTAAACTTATTTACAAATAACTCATTACAAAATATGATGACCTTTCACATTGCTACAATGAAACTTGGAATTTTACTTACAACATATTTACACATAATATTACATTTTCCACATGTACCCATGTGAGACAAAATATGATAAAGGCAGCCTAACAAGACAAAACACTATGAATCTGAAGTTTGGGGAAAGACCAACTCAACAACCTTCACTTGGTGCTTCTCAATGACGTACTTATGCCAAGATTCGTACTAAGAAATGATGTCCCCAAACTTCTTGATGGTGTCTTTTTTATAACAAACTCTTGCCTTCATAGCATCTGGGTATATGGTCTTGGAACCTATATCCAACATGTCCTGAAGCATGTGCAACATGGTGTTGAACATGGCCGGACCACAAATGTAATTATGCATGTTATGTGCATTGAGCTCCAAGTCATCCCTAGTGGCCTCTCACCTTAGCTTCTCCATGTACTTGTAAATCTCTAGCCGAACTTGGTTCTTGTGTTTATCCTCGGTGAGGGAACCGATTGAAGGGATCCTGTATGTTCCCAGCATGACATCAAAAATCTTATACAACCATGCATATGATGCATATATGCTGGTGATGAATGGGGAGAGCTTCTCATAGTTTTGGATCAACATCTGAACCTTTTATTTCTCTAGCTCTGTACATGGCTTCATCATATTTGGAAAGTGAAGCAAGGCCCCTTTGTATTTCATTTTCCACTCTTGCACATGGGTGATGGTAGCATGTATGTTCCTGAGAGTTTGAAAAAGCTATTTCCTTCATTGTTATAATCCATGCACATGGAAAACTACTTATGCATGGTCATGAATCTATGATAGAGCTTCTTCGTGGTAGTATGAGGTGTTGATACTTCATCAACTATCACTTTACTCATCTCTGACATTATGGAAACTATGCTCTTCTCTTTGAGTTGTTCTGCCTCTTTCCCGACATGCTACAAGTTTTTTTCCATTTGTTAATTCTCAGCCAACATGAACTTTACGTTGGAGCTTGTGGCTCTTGCATAGGCCAAGGTGACATTAACAATGGTAGCTAGATTCTTTATGACATCTGACACTATCACCCTTTCTTTCATGAATCCAAGTGACCCGTAATCATCCAGAAAGTGCTTCCTCCATGCCTAAATAATATTCTATTGCAATTCATCAAATGAAATATTGTACACATCCATAATTAGATCATCATCAATGAGAACAATTTCTCCTTGCTCACTCGAGACTGGGCATATGAAAAAAATATGTTTTGTCTTGGAAATCAAGATCAATATTGGAAATCAAAGATGGGGATGGCAGTGGTGCTTCCCGAGTTTCACCTACCCGATTTCAGTAAGCCTTCCTTCTATGCACGGTTTCCAGGCCAGGGTTGGTCATTAACCAGCCAGGTCTTACCTTATTTTATGCCTTACACTATGCTCATGAATACTTGCCCTTATGAAATGAAGGAAGGTACGTGAAGTCGCTTGCCCTCATAGGGTAAGGAACGAAATGAGACCACCCTTTAGTTACTTATTTTGAGAGGGTGCTTTGGCAGGAAAACCCCAGATATAAGGTAGGTTTCTTCGTAGGATATATGACTAGTCTGACTCACCTATCCTTTTAGGAAAATGGAAGTAGACTAGAAAAGTATTCCTCCGTCAAAAGTTATGTCTATTCCTAACATAGCCAAGGAAGTGTTTTGTCTACAAATGCGGATGAAACAATATTTCTAATCCAAGAACTTCCATATGGTAACCTGGAAGCTCTATTTCATTATACCTGGGGGAATGCAAACCTTTTTGCATGCAAGTGAAAAGCGACCATTTATTTTCTTAGTTTGTAGGCTCTTAACCCTTTAAACTCGTAGGTTGGTTGTTCCTATCTTGCACAAAAAAAGGCTTCGGAGCAAAGTTTCGAATGGGACAAGCTCCCTAAAAAATGAACCTATCGATAAGACATCCTTATTATACTACTGGCACGAGCAATGTTTCTGCAAAGTTCAAGCTCGTTAAAAAATAAACCTAGTTATGAGCATATGTTTCCCCAGAGTTTAAGCTCGTTAAAAAATGAACCCACTTCCGGTAAATAACCTTTGTGATCTCATTACTATCAGCTCTTGAGCCTTGGTCGTGTTCTTACCATCACCTCCACTTTTTAGTCGATCATCTGCCTCCACTTGATTGTTTACCCTTTTGAGGAACAACTGCAAAGAGTGATTCTGTTAGCCACTTTCTTTACACTTCCATGATTGAAAAGTTACAAACCTTACCTGGAACCAGTTGCTATCCAAAAATATCACTCATTCCTCAAAGACGAGTCTCCTTTAAGCTCTTTTCATCTGACTTGTAAACTATGAAAATATTGCCAAGAAATTGGCCACTCCAGCTCGTTAAAGTGATTGGAAGTGCCATCCCTACTCGATATTTTTTTTTTTTTGTACCTGAGGGATCATTACAAAAAAAGATCGAGCGTTTGTCTTGTTCGGCTCGTTAAAACTATCGAAAAGTCATCCCTTTCGTATTATTTTATACTTTTTTGGACTTAAGGGATTATATTATGAAAAAGGACTACTGGAGTTGCCTTTCCATCTCTTTTAGACACTCTAAAATTGAAAGGGACCAAGTTATCTTTATCGTTAAAATTGTTAAAACAATAGCGACATACTTGTCCATGTAGACAAGAACGCGTTCCACTGTCGCTAGTCTCTTTAAAACATAGCGATAGGTTTGCCCAAAGGGCAAATTATAGAACAAGCATATGTTATCCTCCTCAAGCTTGAAAAAAATAAAGAGTTACTGGTCAGAAATGACTGGGAAGAAAACTTGAAGAAACTTTATTGGTAGCAGGTCGCTCTTGAACATGACACTTTCACTCCATCACCATGATTGAGTCGGGTTGGGTTATTCCGTTCACCAGTCATATCACCATTGGTCCTTCGTACCATCCATTTTTGGGGTTAACACTACCAATCCATTTCAGTGTCATTGATATGTTCAAGAGAAGTCGCTCAGATAATTCACCAACCTAGATAACATATCATCCACTGCAATACCCTCACGCTTCATTCCTTCATGACAGCCTCCCTGAACCTTTTATCATCAGACCTTTTTCACCTCCACAAAATCATTTTTTCCGTTTCGTGTCATAGATGTGGGATTCATTAAGGCCCTCCTATGACGGGTCACTTCTTGTCGACATCCACTCATTATCCAAGAAGTTGACTAAGAAACAACCCTTTCATTACTTTGAAGCTTGCATGTCTCAATCACAAGTTTCTCACTTCTAGCAATAGGTTTACATCAATGGCCTTCGACCAGAAGATTTTGCGTGGTGTTTGACATCGAACTCATGTATTCGTACCACGTGAGTTGTACTGCAGTACCTTGAGGGTCATTATCATTATCGGTGATTCCTCTCGTGCCTGTTAATAGCTTACATCATTGGCTGGTAATCAGGCGATGTATTTCCATGTTCAACATTAGAACATTTTTTCACATGGATCAACTTGTACATCGGGCAAATATTGAACGCGTTTTAAGACCTCGAATCTAGTTTCATCCATCCGGGCTACAATATCTTTAGGAAAAATAAAGACATCAAATGTACATCATAGCTGCACAAATAATCATCCAAGCCAAAGGATGATGGCTCTACCAAAATCATCAGTCTGTCACACAGATGGTTGTCTATCATATGTACATGAAAATGAAGTTACAAAGTTGAGCATGGGAATGCCCACCTCAGCTAGATCATGAAAATATTATGAAGATAATGTATTGTATTGTATCTTATTATAGGTCACCTTCCAGTTCGAAAAGCCTCGGATCCTCGTGATAAACCATTTCACCTGACATCAGAAGATTTACAACCTCATGCTTTAGGGGGAAACTGTTATAGACATATTTGGGCACTACAACTCCTATCTCATATGTCCATAAACCAAGGGTTTCTAAGCCCTTAAAAGTGTTGTTTCATACCCTAAAGGAACAAGGTCAACTGATTACATCATCTCCCAGAAGTTCTCCCTGAAAAGCTATTCAGAACTGGTCAAAACTGGACCATACAAACTGCTCAGTGCTAAGGATGCAATGCATCTCACCTGCTACATGCAAAAAGTGCGATGCATATTGAAAATCCCTTCTGTAGGGTGCGATGAGCAAGAGCAGACAATTGGTAGAGGCAGTATGCTAGGTGGAAACCCAGAGAATCTTCTAGAAATTGTCCATTTGACACTTGCCTCTTTGAATTTGCCCAGGGATGAGTAAGATATCATGAAATATCCAAGTGGAACAAAGAACTATCAGATAAATGACACTAATCAAAATCCCATAAGCTAACTCCCCCACCTACAAATATCTATATATGGATCCCTCATCCTAGAGATCCAGAGGCTGGAAATTTCTATTTTGTAAGTGTTGTTGGTTTCTCTGTGCAACATTGTATTGTTGGGTGATCTAGCTTTTCATGAGGTGAAAAGGGCTTTCATGCTGGGAGGATGGCGCTAGGTCAAACCAATGGGTTGTAATCCTCTCTTCTACTACTTCTATCAATAACGCTATTTGACTTTTCCTCCATATTCTTGTATATTTCTTAATCTTTGTTGGACACCTAATCCTAAAGGGTTAGCGTGGAAGCCGAATGGACAAAGCAGTCCAAGGGACCTTGGGATGTGAATCCCAATGGTCACCATATTGTACTATAAATGTACATCTATTGTTAATAAAATATGCATTGCAAGCTTTATCTTCCTAATTGTTCTCGCTCACCATGTGTGTTTAACATGGTATCAGAGCCATGATGAGTGGCCTGTTTTCCCTGAGCAACTGATCTGAGTTGCCTTGAATAGTGCTGGCCGAGTCTTCATTACCTGAAAGAAACCCTTACCTGTCTGAAGCTGCATACCAAATGGTGTCAGAGGTGAAACACGCCTGGCCTGCACGTTGCTGAGTGAAACGCCTGGCCTGCACGCTGCCTATGAATGAATTGTATGCTAAGGTAACCGTCGCATCTCTCCTCCAGAATATATTCCCTCGCAGATTCGGGATCATTGCAGCCCTGCAAAATCTCGCGCTCCACCCGGCTACTCCTATCTATAATTATGTTGTAAAACCCTTCCCTTGCCAGTGAGCGCGCCTCAGAATTATCTTCAAAATAAATATACTCCACCTACTCTAACGCTCTGGTCTGCACCCGTTGGAAACTGGTGCTGCCTATTACCGAGAAGTCTATAGACGGGATTTCGTCAACCTCATACCTATGCCTCTGGGTTTTTGTGTTACATCTCACCAGCCATTTCGGATAGAATGAGGGGCAGTTTATAGTAAGGGGATAGATTGAGGCGGAGTAAATTGTGTTTCCATGTACAGTGGAATGAAAGAAGCTGCGGAATAATTTGTGGTTCATCCAAGGCCAACGTCTTATGGTCCATGCGTCCGTCGAGGAGCTGTAGATGAGACCATCTACCTCTTTGATTCCAACTTCTCCCAACACCATCACTTCAAATGTTTGAAGGTCCGGCTCAAAGTTCTCAAACTGCGAAGACAGTTCCCGGAACCTGTTACCTCTTTAGCCAGCGGCTATCCACTCTGTACTCACCCGTCACTAGGAAACATTGAGTTGTGTACAGGCCCATTGGCTTGAGATTGTGGTTCAAAGGTACTCATCTAACCACGCACAAAGCAGTGACACGGAGTTTCTGCTCTTCACCAGCACGCCAGGCCTACGAACCCGACGGAATTCTCTCAAATTGCTTGAATGCCTCCCAAGGTAATCACTCCATTGATTGGCCCTTTGCCTCTGGTTTGAAAGGGCGCCACAACGGGATCAACCTTTTTATGCGCCGAAAGGGAATCAGAACCATTAGACAAGCTGCCTCTGTCTGCGTTGAAGAACGTGGGTTCCGCTGGAGTCGTAGCCTGCTGGAACCATCACCGAAAGTTGGAGCAAAGCTTGAAGAGTTAACAAAAGATTCATATTACATTCTCACACATTTTGTCTTTCAAGACCACAAATGTGGCAAAAGCACTTGGTGTTTTTCTGGAAGGGATGACAATCTGTCAGAGGACAATGTGATACACTGCTTTCGGCATACATGCTTCAATCAAAGGAATAATTCTTCACGGCATTACAGGAATGGTTATTTTAAATGGGCAAAACAAGTTATATCCTTACCGCTGAGAGTTAAAATTCAATACTACTTCAGGGGTAACCAGTGAATATTTTTAATCGAGCAAAGGAAATCACTTGAGAAATGGAGATATAAATTTTTAAGAATGATTTGTTGATGTCCATGCTGTTAAAATGGGATTAGGATTAGGCTTAATGGGCAAGGTAACTTTCATGAAACAAGTCATGGCAGATATTACTACTCTGGAAGATTGAGATTTTATATAATGCAGGAAAGCAATTTTTCTTAGGGCATCAGAGTTTGTTTACTTTAAAGAGACTTTGAATTGGCCCTTGTAAAGAGTTTTCTTTACCTGCAAACAGGGTTTGATGTATCATTATAGTTACTTTTATTCCTGGTATTGATGATCTCGCCTGTGTTTCCAAATTTCTAGCAATTTGGAAAAATGCAAATCGCTATATAAGATAAGGTCCCACTCTATCTTAACTCTATACATAAATCCTAAATGGGCAAATATTGAACAGGTTAATGCAACCTACATAGAGTGCACCTAGAAAGCAATGTAAAGAAATACTTCAGTAATATTCATGATTCAGTAATATTTGGTGCCGTATCAAAACTGTTAATTTTGAAATTTGTCATTCTTTGGAAGATCTGCCTCATGCTGGTTGATAGCTACACTCTCCTGGATAAGATCGATTTTGTTTTGCAAAATAATTATATGTTTAAGACGCATGATTTCCACAGCAGTCAGATGCTCTGAAGTTTGAACTTGACGAGAAATGACCTATGGAGAAAGTGGATGCAACTTGGTAAATCAACCATCTTACTCAGGTCCTGCTCCATCAACCATTTTCGTGACATTGTTGCCACTTGACAAGCCCTTACAAGATTTTGTAGTAAGAGTACAATATTATTTTTTCTGTTGTTGTTGCCTCAGTTGTGTTTTTTAAGTGACATTGAAGAAAAATGGCCAGAATCAGTGAAGTATTAGAGTTCATAAAAACTCTTATACAATCTACTGTTGATGACACATTACAAATCAGAAAAGGATCTCTTTCAGAAATTCAGACATGTCTACAAAATGCACAGGAAAAGATTGATTTTTTGCAGCTTGAATCACAGCTATAGCAAGAAGAGCTACATCAAAATATACACCATTCTGAACATGTTTTTGTTTAGAACATTGAGACAACCACCCATGAGCAGCATGTTACAGTTCATTCAGATTTAGTACCAAACAAAGCAGCACGGTTACATGCAGATGCAGAAGTTCAGTCTGCACTTCCCAAGCCCATTATCAGACCTTGGGAACAGCTTGTCCACAACAAGCACAAAACTGGTCTTGGATATGACAAGGACTTGTCCTT
>APFE031335377.1:0-16281 GCA_000404065.3 Pinus taeda
CGTTGACCATAGACTTCAGAGACTTTGACCTTGATTATATTTGTGTATTAGGCTCATCTCGTGGATATTGTTTGGTTGGTTTTGGGATTGATTTTGACTCTTGATTGGTGAATTGGAACATTGAACTCTCTCTCTCTTAACATTTTATGAAAATCTAATAAGAAGAAGGACTTGAAATGGTTGTCCCCCTTGTGGGGTTTTTCCCTAGTCTTTGACCAAATCTTTATGTATCTTGTTATTGCTCTTGATTTTCTATTGTACATTACATTTACTATTCTATCTATAATTGTTATTGATTATTGGAAGATTAAATTGTTCAAATAGATTGCTAATTGAAGAAAAGAATTGGGTTAAAGTGATTGTAACATAACAGAATAGTGGAAAATTAACATGGTATCAAAGTTGAGGTGAAAAACAAGCCCAAAGAGACAAGACAAGAGAAATTGTCTTTGAAAGAAGCTAAAGGAGCCTATTTGATTTGGTCAAGATTTCTACCTCTTACTTCAAGGATGATAAGAAGTTAGGTTACTCATTTAACTTTGTTGCTTGGAAGATCAGGTTGGAAGTCATATTGAATGACAATGATGTCTTGGAATATGTGCAAGGAAAGGTACTTGAGCCTCTGGAAAATGATTTTGTTGCTATCAAGTCCAAGTACAAGAAAGGTGACCTCAAAAGCTAAGAAAATTCTCATTGATGGTTTGCAAGATCATTTACTTGTTTATGATGGTAACTTGAAGAATTCTAAGGGAATTTATGATAAATTGGTTGGGATGTATCAAGTCAACAATAAGCTCAAAGAATTGAAGATGAACAAGGGAGAATTTTTTCAATATTATATCATGAGGGTATCTCAACTAAGGGATCAACTACAGACTTTTGGTGAGACTATATCTAATAGAGTGTTGGTGATGATCACTCTTCAAGGCCTTCCTCCTATTTCGGAAATTTTCATTACTACCATAACCAACAACTATAGACTCCCTAAATTCGATGATCTTGTGAGACAATGCACTCAAGAGGAAACCAAGATGATTACCCAATGAAGGATTCAAAAGCATGAAGAAAGAGATCCCTCTACATTTTCTACATAAGAAAAAGGGATGAGAGTAGCTTCCATAAGAGGTAAAGTTCTCACTTGACCTATGGAATCGCATATGAGGGTGCATTCACACTAGGATCTAGAGTTGAAAGAGTCTATAGAGTTAATGGTAGACCGTTGTTGGGAATGGTCCACAACACCAATCACCAAAGTGATCTATGGCGCTGCAGGTTGGAAGATATGATAGAGTGTTGGTGATGATCACTTTTCAAGGTCTTCCTCCTATTTGGGAAATTTTGATTACTACCATAAGCAACAACTATAGACTCCCTAAATTTGATGATCTTGTTGGAAAATGCACTCAAGAGGAAACCAAGATGATTTCCCAGTGAAGGATTCAAAAGCATGAAGAAAGAGATCCATCTACATTTTGTACACAAGAAAAAGGGATGAGAGTAGCTTTCATAAGAGGTAAAGTCCTCACTTGACCTATGGAATCTCGTATGATTGTCCATTCACATTAGGATCTAGAGTTGAAGGAGTCTATAGAGTTAATGGTAGATCATTGTTGGGAATGGTCCACAACAGCAATCACCAAAGTGAGCTATGGCACTGCAGGTTGGAAAATCTACATTATGAAGCCCTACTGAAATTGAAGAAGTTAGTCTCTCGGATACCAAATGTTCAAGCAAGTCATGATGGAGTATGACAGGTATGTGCCCATGGAAGGAATACAAGGGGACAATTCCCCTTTAGCAAGAACAACACTGATGGTATTCTTCAACTCATTCATTCTGAATTTTGTGGACCCATGCCAGTGCACTCTCTTGATGGTCATCTCTATTATATCATATTCATTAATGACTTCTCCAGGAAAACATGGATTTACTATTTGAAGCATAAGGATGAGGCTCTTGATATGTTTAAGGGCTTCAAGGTGTTGATAGAAAATCAAACAGGGAAGAAAATTAAGGTCTTCGGGTCTGATAATGGTGGAGAGTACATTTCAAATGAGTTCATTGACTTCTACAACAAGGAAGTTATAAAGAAGGAAACTAGTGTTACCTACAATCCCAAGCAAAATGGTGTGGTTGAAAGAAGGAACAAGACCATTGTGAAAGTTTCTTGAACCATACTACATAATCAAAAGTTACCAAAGTTCATTTGGGGAAAAGCAACAAATACAACGGTCCATGTACAAAACAGGGTTCCTCATCAAGCCTTAGATAACAAGACTCCCAAAGAAATGTTCACATATGTGAAGCCTGACATTGGACATCTCAGGACATTTGGTTTTCTTGTATATTTTCACGTGTTGAAGGATAAGAGGAACAAGTTGGAAGCCATTAGAAAGAAACGTATGTTTGTTGGGTATTGTGAAAATTATAAAGCATTTATAATTATATATATATGGCCAAAGGAAAATCGAGTTTAGCATGGATGTAACCTTCGATGAAGATGCTTCCCTTGGAAAAGTTAGAGACCTTCCTCCACCTCCTCCGAAGAAAGATGATGATATAAACCTACTAGAAGGTCATTTTGTGTCAAAATCTAAGAAGGACATTTTTTATGATCCCATGTGAACCCCTTGGTTTCTCCTCCAAATGATCCCCCATCTAAGAAGAGACCATTACGGATTCCTAATACATTACATGTTGAAACATGTTTTAGCCAAAAGGTCTTTTAGAGAAAGCAAGAAGCCATATCGATACCAAGGATACATCGTAGCTATTAGCAACATCATTCAGGCTGAACCTCCTATATTTGAAGAAGCTGCAAAAGAAAAAGTTTGGAAGGATGTTATGTCTGAAGAGCATGAATTCATTATGAAGAATGATGTCTGGGATGTAGTTTTGAGACCTAAAGGAAAGTTTGTTGTAACCTAGAAATGTTTGTACAAGATCAAACATGGAGTTGATGGAAATATTGAAAAGTACAAGGTGAGCTTCATGGCTACAGGATTCTCTTAAAAAAGGGGAGAAGATTATGATGACATCTTTGCACCAGTTTCCCGCTACACGAATATTAGATTGATTGTTTCCCTTGCCACTAGTCAAGGATGGACCCTTCACAAGATGGATGTAAAGAAAACATTTCTTCATGGCATGCTACAAGAAGAAGTATATGTTGAGCAACCTTAGGGATTTGAAGTAAAGGACAAAAATACACATGTTTGTAGGTTGAAGAAGACATTATATGGTTTGAAACAAGCCCCCAGATCCTGGTACGCGTGCATTGGCAGTTAGTTGGTGAAGCTTGGATTCACGAGAAGCAGTGTTGACCTCAACCTCTACTTCAAAGTGGTCCAAGGTATGCCTTTGATTTTGGTTTTAAATGTTAACGGTCTATTATTGACATTTAGTGTGCCTCTGATAATCGAGTGTAAAAGGGCGATGGCCTCTAAGTTCGAGATGAAGGACCTTAGTATGATGCATTATTTCTTAGGAATAGAAGTTTGGCAGAGACCCAGAGAGATTTTCCTTTCTAAAGGAAAATATGTCGTGAAGTTATTGGGAAGATTTGGAATGATGGAATGCAAATCCTTAGCCATCCCAATGGAAGTGAACTTCAAGAAGTTATGTGGAGATGCTGCTAGACCCAACTTGGCTAAACCTTCTGAGTATCATCAATTGATTGGAGCATTGATGTTCCTTGTGAACACCTGTCCAGACATAACTTTTGCATTAAACACTTTGAATCAATTTATGACCGAGACACTTCATGTACACTGGGTTGATGCCAATCATGTGCTGAGATATTTGCATGGGATGATCAATCTTGGTCTGAGATATACTACTAAAGACGTACGACTACATGGATACATTGATGCTAACTGGGATGGACAACAGGAAGATCACATTCAGATGTTGCATGCCGCTTTAGCTTTGGATTTGCCATGATATCTTGAATGAGAAAAAAACAGAGGTTTGTGTCTTTGAGTATGGCAGAGGCAGAGAATATTGCTAATAGCATGGCTAGTTGTGAGGAAATTTGATTGAGGAAGCTCTTTGGAGAGTTGTTTAAGCAAGTCCTGGATACGACAATGATATATTGTGACAACAAGAGTGAGATCTGATTGGTAGAGAATCATGTGTTTCATGACAAGTACAAGCATATTGAGATTAGATATCATTACATATGTGGCATGGTGCAGAGAGGAGTCGTGAGACTGTCATATTTTGATTGATGAGCAAATTGCAGGCATACGCACCAAGGTTTTTCCGAAAGGGAAGTTCTCAGTGTTCAGAGACCAACTTAGACTAATGGATGTGACCCTATCGGGTAAGGATCTCAGTTGATCAAGGACATTGAGAAATTATCTTCCCCCCTATCTAAGCTCCTAGGGTGAGGAATTGAGCCAAAAATATCTTGGGGTTTAGGGAACGCGTGGACAATCTGTGTGTCTGATCCTTACCTCATAGTAAGTGTGTATCTCCCCTATTGTCATCTCAGGGCATGTCTGATCCTTACCTCACAGTAAATGTGTATCTCCCCTTATCGAGTATACCCTAGTATGCCTCCTACCCACAAGTTGGGCTTGTTGGGATAGTTTCTCCCCATTTGGCCAATGGGTTGTCAGAGATAACTTGGGTGTGTCTAATCCTTACCTTGCAAGGTAAGTTTGTATCTCCCCAAAGTTCTTTGAGTTGTGTATGATCCTTACCACACATGGTAAGTGTATATATCCTCCCAATGTAATGGATGCAAGTGTTCTACCATTTGACTCTTTAGGGTACTAATGGGAAGATCAGCGAATAATAAGATAGCTATGATCCTTACTTACCATGGTAAGTCGTATCTGCATATTGTCCTTGGATAGAGGGTGGTAGCTTGAGCTCCCCTCCGACATCAAATTCTTATTCTTTTATATTCGAGAGTGTTCATCAAATAAGTAGAGATGAGAAAAGACAATAGTTAACTTAATGATGACGAGATATTTGAGATGGGACATGTGTTGCAATCAAAATTTCTCCCTAGTTGAGAGGGAGTATTAATTTGGCAGCTTAGGGACAAAATCCCTCCTTTGGACAACCTTCCTCATCAAGAAAGAGACTCCTCCGAGCCCTTGGAAGTATTTAATTTTCTTAACGAAAAATTTATTTTTAATATGAAAATCCACATATGCACAAATGTTCAGGTCGATTGTAAAGAGAAATTGAGCACCCCTTGGAAGCATATAAATACAAGTCAATTTAGCCTAATTTGGACATCTCATTGAGAATCTTCTTCTCTTCTTCGGATTGGTCGTACAGGTCTAAAATTGCAAGGTTTGAGCTCACACGTGTGAGAAAATTATTTTTATTTAGAGTCGAAGCATTGGTTCATGGAAATATCAGTGGTAGACGCTCTGTTGATAGAGGGTGTTCCCTGCAGCTGGAGAGTTTTAGCCGCACTGATGATACTGGGTCCTAGCGGTTGTGATTGTGACCTAGACTTTTGTTCATTGTTGACATCATGCTTCGAAGATTTTGACCTTGATCAGATTTGTCTACTAGGCTCATCTCTTGGATATTGTTTGGTTGGTTTTGGGATTGATTTTGACTCTTGAATGGTGAATTGGAACATTCTACTCTCTCTCTTTCTCTATGAACATTTTAAGAAAATCTAATAAGAAGAAGAAGTTGAGACAATCTACAATTGTTATTGATCATTGAAAGATTAATTGAAGAAAAGAGTTGGGCTAAAGTGATTGTAACAACATAGAACAGTGGAAAATTAACAGTTATTTGCAGCGCACGGTGAGTGTGGAGAATCTCATAGAGGAAGAGAGAGATGACTATGTATACTTAGAAAAAATGTTTAGAATGAAGCCACAACAAAGTAAAAAAGACACAGACCCCTTGAAAAAAGAAGATACTAGAGATAGTTCAAATAGATGGACCCCTCTATGTGAAAAAAAAAAGAGCAAGGCAAGAGGAAAAGACAAGGGAACAAGGATACATAGAGTAAAATAAAGACACAACAGAAGAAAAGTATAGTGAAGCAACGAAAGTGTCGCAGATGATAACAAATCAAGATATACATAAAAGAAATGTGTGTTTTTTAAATGTAGATGTCGTAAACCCACGAAGCATAACATACCTAAATAATTGTTCTCGAATAATGTACTTTAATGATGGTCTTGGTCATATGTAAATGTAAAGGCTAAGATTAGTCTAAAATGATAGTTGAAATTGTATGTACCTTAGTCAATGGTGATGTAAGCCTAATGAGGAAAAATATACCAACATAAAGTTGGTGAAAACTGCATTGAAGGTTTTTAGTCAACTTGAAACTGCCTGTCATCATGTATTATTTTTAGTAAACATAAACCACTTGAGGATGTAGGATCATTCATTGAAGCTCAACATGGGAAAAAGCACCGGTTTGAGGTAGTCCATATCTAGAAGAATTGTGATCTTAGTTTGGTAGCATCTAATTAGATTTCAAGTCATGAAAAAGTGGATTTTGAGGGAACAAAATGATCATTGATGAAGAACAAATTATGTGACAAAATTTTGTGAGACAGGGAACACATGGACATGAGTACATGAAAAAATTGTGTTCCTTGGTAATCTTATGCAAGGTCATTGACAACAAGGTTATAGATAAGCCAAAAAACCAAGAGAATAACAATGATGATAAACTATATAGAATTGTGATGAAAGAATGGTTGATGAACCATATGCAAGAAAGAATTTCCTAGAAAAACAATGGATACAATAGCTAGCAACCCATGTATTCCAATGAATGCTAATTCTTTTATAAGGATTTGAACAATGTTTATGTTTACAAGTACAAGACGGAAAGTGGAGAAGATTGAGAAGACCAAATATTGCAAAAAAAGAACAATGAAGACAAAGAAAACTGAAGATGAAGACAAGGTGCAAAAAATGATGAAGATGGGACCATAGTACATATTGAGGTCTCAAAGAAAATTCTACTTGTGATGAATAAATAATATAATGTGATTTGTAATCATGTTGTTAAGTTCTATGGTATGTTCTATGGTTGCAACAATTGCTTCAATCTCTTGTTAGCCCAACAACAATTTCACTTTAGATTTCAATAGCAATCACATTAAACTTCAACAATAGTTCATTATTGGCAGTAACTGTAAATAGAACATCATTAACAATATGCATAGGAAGACAAGCCAAGACAATGAGCACAGATATTTAGGGTAATGTCGGGGAAAAACCCCACAAGGGGGAAAACCCAACCAATTCTTCTTAATAATCAATATCAAATGTTCAACAAAGAGAGAAAAATCAATTTAGTACAATAGTCAAAGTCAAAATGTTGACTTGTCAATGAAGTAGCCAACCAATGAGATGAGGCCCACTTTGATCAAAGTAATTTGGTCAATAGTTTTGCAATAGTCAACATGCCCTAGCCAGTCCAGTCAACAATGGTCAAACCACTGTCAAATGGCCTCTAATCATCTGAGTCAAACTAGTAAGGAACTCGGCCTTTTCAACAGGTCAAAGTCAGCCCAAAATAGAGATCAAAACTTGATCAACCAAAGTCAATGCCCTGCAGTGGAAGTGAAGTATGCATGTGGTTAATACTAGTCAACCTACCCAAAAAACCTCTAAATGTGTGCCAGAAGATGCGTCCTGCCCAAACATAGTCTCTATAAGTCAAAACGTAGTCAAACGGTCTCCCTAAGTCCTTTGACAACGCTGCTCAAAGTTTATTGCAGAAGAAATTCAACGCAGAAGTCAAAGATGCCCAAGAAGGTCCTCACACGTGTGGAAAAGGAGTTACTTTAGATGATGTACGAACCAATCAAGAGAGGAGAGATGTTGTGATGAGATGAGGTGCCAAATGAGGTGAAATGAAGTCATATTTATATGGGACAACGTGGAGTCAAAGCACATGTCTAATCATTATAGGGCCGACTTGATTTTGAGGCATTTGTAGGTGTCCAAAAATTCTAATTTTCAAGGTGAAGGGAGATACCATCAAGGGAAATCCATATGTGAAAAGAGACATCAAAGGAGGGGCTTATAGGATGGGGAATTAGCCCTAGTTACACTCTTTAACACTCCCTCTCAACTAGGGATTAATTCCAACTGACCACGTCCATCCACGCTATGCCATCATGTCCATCATGTACCATCTTTGCAACTTGTCTCGTCTATATTGAATATTGATATTATAGATCAATAAGAAGGGATTGAAAGATGGTGTGTAACAAGACCGTACCACCCTCACCAAAATGACTGAGGCAAGTCCTCATGTCCACGGGACAATAACCCCTGCCAGGCCTGATCCTTAGAGATCATGTTGTTGAACATCATGCATCCTAGTAATAGGGAATACAGTAGTCCCTGATGCGTCCATTTGGTAGCACTAATTATCCCTAACTTCTTTTCCCAACTCATTGGCCAAATGAGAGGTACTTCCCAAGAGTCTCAAACATCAAGGGTAGGATGTATGTTGGGTCATCCACAGGGGAAGGTGAACCACTCACCATGTTTTCATATAGCATACTCCATAGGGGAAGGTGAACCACTCGCCATGTTTTCATATAGTGTACTCCATAGGGGAAGGTGAACCACTCACCCTGTGCTAAAATAATGTCTTCCATAAGGGAAGGTAAACCACTCAACTTTGTTCAATCATGTTGGGGTATATACTCCACATGGGAAGGTGAACCACTCACCTTGTGCTCATATAGCTCCAAGAAGTACCCCAGGCCCCCCAAGAGCTCTCAGAGCTCAATGTCCAAATCAAGCGGGACCCTCATGAGAGGGTATTTCCACGACTCCAAGTCTCTCTCTGAAGATCAAGAACTTAGCCTTTCCAAGTCTCTCTTTGAAGATTAATAACTTGGCCTTTCCCAAAGGCTTTGTGAGGATGTCAACAACCTGTTCATCCATCTTGATGTGATGGAGCCTTATCACTCCCCATTATATCATATCCCGAATGAAGTAGTACCTGATATCAATATGTTTGGATCGGTCGTGAAACACAAGATTCTCTGAGAGATGAATCCCACTTTGATTATCGCAACAAATTATGGCAATGTCCAGCACGTGCTCAAATAGCACACTAAAGAGCTTCCTCAACCAAATAGCTTCACAATAGGTCATACTAGCTGCAATATATTCAACCTCTGTGGTGCTTTGTTCAAAAGATTTTTGTTTTCGGCTCATCCATGAAATTGTAGCAGATCCCAAAGAAAAACATCTAAATGTGCTTTTCTATTCACCACATTGCTAACCTAGTCAGCATCAAAATATCCACGTAGCCTCAAATTCCCGGCAGTATATCTCAGTGAATAGTTTAGTGCCACGAAGATATTCTTAGAAGATTCTTTGCAACAACCAAATGTACATGATGAGGATCAACCATAAATTAACTTTGTATTTACAGTAAAGCATATGCTCGGTCAAGTGTTCACCAAGAACATCAAGGGCCCCACAAGTTTTCTATATTCAAAATGATTTACCAATTCTAGATCTGCAGCACTTCCACATAGCTTCTTGAATTTTAGTTCCATCGGAGTAGATACAAACTTGCATTCCGCCACACCACATATTTCTAATAGCTTCATAATGTATTTCCCTTGAGAAAGGAAAATTTCACCTGGCTTTTGCCATACTTCCAAACCTAGTAAGTAATGCATTAGTCCTAGGTCCTTCATCTTGAATTTGGAAGTCAACTCCCTCCTGCATTGATAAATGAGAGAGTTTGCATTAGTCACAAATAGATCATCGACATACAAGACCAAAATAAGTGCCATATCCTTTTCAACCTTGAAGTATAAGTTTGGATCAACATAGCTCCTTGTAAATCTCAACTTCATAAGATAGCTATCAACCCTCTCATACCAAGCATTGGGGGCTTGCTTTAACCCTTAGAGGGATTTCTTCATCCTGCACAAATGTGTCCCATCTTGCACTTCAAACCCTTGAGGTTGTTCCAAGTATACTTCCTCCTTAAGTGAGCCATGCAAAAATGCAGTCTTGGCATACATTTGATGTAGGTTCCATCCTTGATTGGTAGCAAGAATAATTATGGATCAAATAGTGGTGTATCGAGCAACTGGTGCAAATATTTCATCATAGTCAACTCCTTCCTTTTGAGACAAACCACGAGCCACGAACCTTGCCTTATATTTTTCAGCACTTCTATCAGCTCCATGTTTAATTTTGTAGATCCATTTTGAAGTGATCATGGACTTGTCCTTGGGTCTAGGCACCACTTCCCATACATCATTCTTCGTGATTGACTCATACTCCTCAACCATCGCATCTTTCCATACCTAGTGCTTTACAGCTTCTTTGAAAGTACAAGGCTCAATTTGAATAATAGTACTCATGGCAACCAAGTATCCTTGATATTTGTTAGGTTTCTTACCTTCTTGAAATGTTCCTCTAGGGGTAGAATGTATTTTTGCATCTTGAAGAGTATCTCAGAGCCATAGTATTCTTTTCTTTGAGGTAAAGGGACTACAAGGAGCTAGATCAAGAGGATCCATCGGGCCATCAACATCAGGCATATGCTCATCCATCAAAGGTTCTTCTTGTCTTTCAGCAGCGTCATCATCCTTCCTTGAGATGGGGAGAACTTTGGCTTTCCCGAGGGCAATGTCTTCATCAAAAGTAACATCTCTACTTACTTCTACCTCTCTTTGACCAGGTACATAAATTCTATATACCTTTGAATTTTCATTGTATCCGACAAATGCACCTTTCTTCCCATAAGCTTCCAACTTGTTTCTTTTCTCTTTAGGCACATGAAAATACACAAGATATCCAAAGATTCTAAAATGAGAAACCCCAGGTTCCTCACCAGTGAAGACTTCTTTGGGTGTCTTGAAATCCAAGATTTGATGAGGACTCCTATTTTGAACATATACAGCAGTGTTAGCAGCTTCTCCCCATAAAAACTTCAGTAGATCATGGCACGGGTAGCTTCCATAAAAGTTCGATTCTTTCTTTCATCAACTCCATTTGCTCTGGAATATACATAACGGTTATCTCCCTCATAATGCCTGCCTCTCTGCAAAAGACATTGAATTCGTTAGATTCATATTCAGTACCATTATCAATTCTCAACGTCTTGATCTTCTTTCTGGTTTGATTCTTCGCCAATGCTTTGAAAGAACATAACCATTTGAACACTTCATCCTTCCTTTTCAAGAAATAAATCCATGTTTTACGGGAGAATTCATCCACAAATATTGCATAGTATGAGTATCCTCCTAATGAAATTATGGGCAAGGCGCCAGATATGTCAGAATGGATCAATTAAAGAATATCAATTGTTTTGCTCTCACTAGAAATGAATGGTCCCTTTGTATGTTTCCCAGCTGCACAACCTTGATAGAATCCTTCATGGTACATATTAAACTCGGACATTCCCGTGACCATCTTCCTTACACCAAGTAAGGCTTTGTAATGTAAGTAAGCAAATCTCTAGTGCCATAGCTCACATTAAATAGAGGTGTCATTAGCCAAATCTCCCAAAATACTTCCACCAACTTGATAAAGACCATCAACCCTAAACTCAAGAGTAAAAGCATCTTTGAAGTTCCTATGTCGTGCACATACCTTTCATCAATGAAAGCTACCTTGAAACCTTTGTCTTCCATCACATAAATAAACACCAAATTCTTCTTCAAATCGAGCACATACAAGACTTCCTAAAGATGTATGGTTTGACCATAGTTCAAGTGAAGAGTAACAATTTCTATCAGTTTCACGAGATAGGTGACATTATCTCTAAGAATCATATTTAGATTAGTCATCCTCTCAACTAAATTTGAGAGAGACTCCTCATATCCAGTGAAATGCCTTGAGGCTCTACTATCAATTAACCAATGATCCAAGGTGTCTGGAGGAGAGGCAATAGACAAAGCATAAATGAGATAATATTCATCTTGTTTTTCAACAACATTATTTTCATCATACCTAGCATTTCTTGTTCTCTTGGGAGGTCGATTATTTCCTTCTCGAGCAAGAGGAGCATTCCTTTTTCCTTTATTGTTAGACCAGTTGTTTTTTTAATTGTTATTATTATCCCTTGAACTATTCTTCTTGTTTAGACACTCACTAGCATAGTGGCCAAACTTGTTGCAATTGTAGCATCTTCCTTTGCCTTTTCCTTTGAATCCCTTCTTAGATCCTTGACCATGTCTCCTTGAATTAGATGGACTAGCATCATTCCCCCTTTTAGCATGTGCAGGGAAAGCAATAGGTTCATTTCCATTGTAGGATTTATCTCTCTCCATCATCCTAATTTCCTCTTGAGTGCATCTAGCTAATAGCTCATCAAAGTCAGGTATCTTGTCATTATTGAGAATGGTAGTAACAAATATTTCTTGTGGACCTAAAAGACCTCCAAGAGCAATGAGGGTGAGTTCCCTGTCAACAATAACTTCTCCAATATATAGTAGATCATTCTTCACTTGGGTTATTTTCATGAAATAGGCTTGTATAGACTCCTTTGTCCATTTTAATATCCCTTAACTTGTTCTTGAGAAAGAGGAATTGATTGGCATTGTTGATTTTGAACATCCCAAACAAGTTATCATACATTTCCTTGGAAATTCCCAAATCAGAGAAATAGGCAACTAAATGCTTTTGAATGGAGTTAATTAATATTTTCTTGGCTTTGACCTCACATTTTCTACACTTCGTTCTAGCAACAGCAGGTGCATTTAAAGGAGGTTCCACCACTTTCCCTTGCACATAGTCCAATACTTCATGTTCGTCCAAGATTAGATCAAATGTAATATTCCAAGCATGATAGTCTGATTTTTCATTGAGCTTATCCTTTGTCCTGAAGTAAGAGGTAGGATCCATGGAGACTTGTCTCAATTGACCTTGTCCAACAGTGGCAAGAATTCCAAAAGTGATTGCTTACTTGTTTCTTAGGGTTGTCTTCACCTTTGCTCTAAAACCATGTTAAGTTTTATGGTATGTTTTATGCTTTCAACAATTACTTCAATCTCTTATTAGCCCAATAGCAATTTCACTTTAGATTTCAATAGAAATCACATTAAACTTCAACAATAGGTCATTATTCACAATGATTATAGATAGAACATCATCAACAAAATGCACATGAAGACAAGCGAAGACAATGAACACAAATATTTAGGCTAATGCCAGGGCATAACCCCACAAGGGGGAAAGCCCAACCAATCCTTCTTAATAATCAATATCAAATGTTCAGCTGAGAGAAAATATAATTCAATACAATAGTCAAAGTCAAAACGTTGACTTGCCAATGAAGTAGAACAACCAATGAGATGAGGCCCAATCTAATCAAAGTAATTTGGTCAACAATTCTGCAATAGTCAAAAACAATCAACATGCCCTAGTCAATCCAATCGACGATGGTTAAATGGCCTCCAATCAACTTAATCAAACTAGCAAGGAACTTGGCTTCTTCAGCAAGTTAAAGTCAACCCAAAACATAGATCAAAACTCGATCAACCAAAGTCGATGCCCTACAGTCAAAGTTTATGGTCTGCGTGCAGTCAACACTAGTCAACCTGCCCATAAAACCTTGAAATTTGTGCTAGAAGATATGGCCAGCCCAAACATAGTTTCTACAAGTCAAAATGTAGTCAAACCATCTCCCTAAGTCCTCGGTCAACACTGGTCGAAGTTTGTTGCAGAAGAAAGTCAACACAAAAGTCAAAGGTGCCCAAGAAAGTCCTCGCACGAGTGGAAAAGGAGTTGCTTCAAATGATGTTTGAACCAATCAAGAGACGAGGGATGTGATGAGATGAGGTGACAAACAAGGTGAAATGAAGTCATATTTATATGGGACAACGTGGGGTCAAAGGACATGTCTAATCATCATAGGGTTGACTTGAAGAGGGGCAACTTGGGGGAGATAAATGAGAGAACTTAGGGATGGAGATCAATTAAGAAATTCATGGAAAGATTTGAGGAAATATTATGGAGAGATCATAGGAAATAGTTATGGAGATATTATGGAATTAGTTTGAACTAAATATCCAAATAAGAGATGATTTTTTATGATCACCGATGGTTATAAAAGGAGCCATTGTATAATATTTGCAACACACAAGATTGATGATTAAATGAAACTTTCCCTTTTGGGGGGATTATGGGCATAGATATCGGTGTCCCTTGCTTTGCGAATTATAGTATAGATGTGTATATTTATGGCTACACTACTCTAATTCATCATTATACATAGCCATATATGGAATTTCTACCACATCATCATTGACACTGGGTGATTATTTGAGAATTCATTTGTTGAATGACCTACTTCTTCGACTCCCTCAAGAAGGTGGCCTTACAAGCTACTAGCAAATCCAATTAAGCAGTTTACTCACCTGCACTATGGAGCACTTCCTCTCAAAAAATATGGTGCAAGGATTACCAAACTTCGAGATCAAGATAACTATATTGTGCAAGTGTTGTGCACTCTACAAGCATGCCAATATTACCTTTCCAAGCAGTAAGTGCAAATCAAGTCACTGATCTAATCCATTCAAATGTACGTTAATCAATGTCTTCACCACCACTAATGAGTAGTTTGTACTGTCTCTTTTATTGATGATTCCTCTAGGAAAACTTGAACTAAGGATGAAGTGTTCTCTAAGTTTCAAGATTGCAATACCTTGGTCAAGAGGCACACAAATAAGAAGATCAAAGTGTTCAAATCTAGCAATGGAGACTACATGACCAAGGACTTAGATGCCTTTTGCAAGGATGAAGAAGCTAGAAAGAATTGACAGTACCATATAACCCATGGCAAATAAGGGTGCAAAAAGGAATTACAAGCCATCATAGAGAACCAAAACAATGAAACAATGAAACACGACATGGATTTGCCCATATTTCTCTGGGAAGAGGCATATAATATAATCATCTATGCTTTGTATAGATGTCCTCATAGAATATTAAACGACAAGACTCTAGAAGAAGCCTTCACTAATGAAAAGCTTCAAGTATGACATCTTTGCATATTTGGATTGGCTTGTATACTTACATATGCCTAACAAGAAGAGAATCGAACTTGAACCCTCGAGTGTCAAAGGTATTTTTGTTGGTTATAGTGAGACCTCCAAGGCATACCAGATCTATATTCCAATATTAGAAGATAGTAGTAAGTCAACATGTTAAGTTTAATGAGGATGCATGGTCCTCTAAGCCCTTCTATAAAGGTGGAGCAATAGAAAAGATTGTTGTCTTAAAGAATGGTCAAAAGGAAGAAGAAAAATCGTGTTCAAATTAGCCAGGTTCTAATGAGGAACAAAGGCCTCTTAACCATCTAGTTCAACAAGGAAGTTAAGATGGCTTACCCACACTTGACCAGAGACAAAGAAAACCCAGAGTCTTCTTTTCAAGTGAATCATCCCTTAAATATTGTGCTACTTATGTTGCACTTATGTCTCCTCTTGTCGCCACAAAGCCTTCTAGCTTTAGGTAGGCAAACACAGAGCAAGTCCATCAAGATGTCATGGATAAGGGGCATAACTCCATCATGGAAAATGATGTTTGGGAGATTTTCAATACTAATGGGGAAATATGTATTTCTAGCAACAGTTCAAGATCAAACATGTAGTTAATGGCACCATTTGAAAGTACAAGGCCAAATTTGTGGCAAGAGGATTCTCTTAAAGAGGGGGTTTACTATGATGAAAGTCTTGCTCCAATTCAAAGGTATAGTTCTATCAAAGTCATTATGTTTATTGCATCAATTTTTTACTACCCTTTATGCCAAATAAATGCAAAGATTGCTTTTATGAATGGTCTATACAAGGAGGAATTGTACATTTATCAATTGAGGGGTTTTGGGATGCATGGGCAAAATACCCACATGTAGATTGAAGAAAGTTGTTATGGGGTTAAAACAAGCACCAGTGCATGGTACTCAAGGATTGATGAGTACTTGCTAAATTTGGGCTTCACCAACAATATTGCAAATCCTGACCTTTATTATCTATATCATAAATCTAATATGATTGTTTCATTTCTCTTTATAGATGAATTGATTTTTACTAGTTACGAGAGGCTTATTGCATGGTGCAAGGAGAAGTTGGCCAACGAATTTGATATCCAGGACATTGGCCTTAGGAATTAGTCTCTAGGTCTCCAAGTTTGGCAAAGAGCAAGTGAGATCTTCCTTGGGTAAACAAAGTACACAATCATGATTCTAAAGAAATTTCAAATGCAAACAACTTGGCCACTCCAATGGTGTCAAATTTGAAAGTATCTATTGATTTAGATTCTTATATGGTAGATCCATCTATG
>APFE031335383.1:0-32814 GCA_000404065.3 Pinus taeda
TTATGTAAATTTTCATTCTTTTATTAATAAATTTCCTGTAGTAGCCACGTTGGCGCAGGCTGTGGACTGTTTCCCTCTCTGAGGGTTTTAACCACGTCAAAATACTGGTGTATTGATCTGTGATGTGTTTGTGAGCGGTGTCCTTCTGGTGTTCTGTCTGAGGAACTTACCCTGTAAATTCCTACACCCTCTTGGAGATAATACACCTGAAAAGGTGTTGGGAAAAGGAAAGGTCAGTCTTGGTGATGAGAAGAATAATGTAGCTGATGTATTGTCGGTTGAAGGATTGAAGCACAATATCTTGAGTGTGATTCATATGGTTGATGGAAGAAAGGAAGTGATGTTCAACTCCAAAGGGTGTTATATCATAAAAGAAATGTCAAATAGAGTAGTTACAAGAGGAAAAAAGACCCCAAATAATGTGTACATGTTGAAGGGAAGAGTGAGAAGAAGCAAGAGATTGAGGATAGTCTCTTCCTCTTTAAATTTTGAGTAGGAGAATATAGTCCCCATGGTAGTTTGTTGTTACTTCACATATCCATTCACAAGCAAGAATACAAACATTATGTGAGGCATGCATAACCTCAAGGGGAGCACATGGAAGCAACATAAGAAGGAATTTGTATGATTTGTAGTAGCGACAATAAGGTGTGATCAATATCATACTAGCATGATTAGGTCCACAAGATCAATGAGAATTTTTTATCAATAAGAAAGTATAAAGAGCTTATGGGGATCTATGCATGCAACTACAGATTCAAGGTTGTTCGTCAATTTATCTTGCATTCACTCATTTTTGTTTGTAGCAGCTTCATATTGTCTTCATGATTGAAAAGGTATGTGAATCAGCCTCGTTTTACGTTTTCATGATCATCATCTATCAATATGGTTTAATAAACCTAGTATGAGTCATGTATGGGAAAGAGAGTCATTTGCATGCATGGTGGAAGCCATTTTGTTTCTTCAATGTAGGCACTATTGAGTGCACTATATAGCCATGTATCATTCTTGTTTCATCATTGGGTCTATTGGTTGAGATTCATTTCTCTAGATCTACATACAAGGAAGAGTCACTTGGTCTAGGCATGCATTAAGTGAGTCATGTTTCAGCCACATATGGGTTGTTGAGTATCATTTTTATAGCCTTGTATTTCATTTTGAAGTTATCATGATCATCATTTCATATTGGTATCTCATGGAGTCATTCGTGTAGTGGTGTAGGCTCTTGCATGTGCCAAGGAGTCAATGGCAGCAACAAAATTCATTATACAACAACACGAAGAAGTTGTTTGCAGCCTAGCATATGTGTAGGGGGATCGTGTTCATCAAGAGAAGTGCATGATGTTGGCCTAGAGGCATGTTTGTTGCAGTTAGCAGTCATCTTCCTTAATTCTAATGACTATCTTACAGGGATGTTATTGTTGATCTTGTTTCATTAGAAAAACAATTGATATCAGCCTTTTCAGTGGTGTCAGCATGGTGTTTCAGCAAGATTGGACCACCCTTTCCCATTGATATCAAATGGGGAGAGTCAGTCAGTCACTAATAGAGAGTTAAGATCATCCAGTCAGAGAAGATTGCAAATCAGTATAGAAGATTAGTTTAGTGACATGGATCAAGGTTGACTGAAATGCCAAAGGGGAGATTGTTGGAAACATGGAGTTGGCATTGATGTTAACCATGGAGCCAATTATGTTGGCATTGATTTCAATAGCCAGATGACCTTGTGCATGGTTCTTGTAAGTGGAAGTGTTCTTGGTGTTTGGAAAATGTGACTAGATGTTGTATAGGTCTTGGAGGTGTATGAGGAAGTAGGCTTGAAGTTGGAAGCAATTATAGGTAGTGAGAAATTTGAGTTTTTTCTAGTTTATTGAATTGTTGTGGTCTTACTTGAGTCACAGAGTGGCAATGGATTATTGTTGCAGTCATGCAATGGTGTGAGCATCGAATTTGTTGCAATCTTGTATTTTGTATCCTTGGACACTCTCTTGTAGGTGCGCAAACAAATACCACAAGCCTATCCAAGGAATTTCCCAAGGTAAAGTGATGCAACAACTTGTTTGATTTTGTCTAAGAGAATTTTGTTGATTTGGTTATCAAGTTAATGGTTCAAGAGTATGAACACATTGAAAGTTGAGTGTGTTTGTTAGTGGATCAATTTTGTCGAAGCCATAGTGGTTTTATTTGGTCCATGAGGTTAATGCATCGTTGATATGGTCCTGGTGGTTATGGTATTCATCGATCATCTTGATTTGGTCAATCTAGAAAATGTTGGGCTCATAATTGATATGTCGGCACTAGAGGAAGTGTTAATTTTGCATAGTTGTTGCATGTTGGAAGGTTAGGTAGAGCCACATTTTTCTTCTTACCAATGTGTATGACAGAGAGAGTTTGCAAAGAGGGTGCATATGGAGTGAGTTTCAAATGATGATATAATGCACGTAGTGGGATTGATGTGACGGTTGAAGTATAGTGCAGAGGTTAGATGATCATTGACATGGTGTGTGTTGATGTTTCTAGTAAAGGTTGAATGGCAGAGATCAACATACCTATAGTTGTGATTTTAACACCTATAGAAGAGTGATTTGGTGAGAAGAATGCACATGGATCTGCTGAGATTTTGATTGTGAATGTCGGGGGAAATTTGTATGACTGAGCAGAAGAGTTGGTGTTGGTGGGCTCATAGTGATCAGAGATACATATAGGAATGTATTGTTCATACATTGGCATAGACACTATTGTTTATGGTTAACAATGCTATTGTAGGGATTATTGTGCTATAAATGTTGTTTCCTTGCATCCAGATCAATGATGTCCATGGTTAGAGCTCGAGCATGTTGATGTTGTTTTTGTAGTTTGTATATTATCATGTCATGAGGATTGAGTTTGTGAGAGAGTGAGTTGTATTTTTGATGATTTTGATTTATCTTGTTGTTATATGTTGTGTGTACTACCATGTATGATATGACCAATGTATGTTTTATGAGAGTTAAGCATGTCTTCTTGTATATTGTGTATGAGTAAGAGTTGATGTTGCTAGGGTTTAAGACAAAGTGTATGTGATTTCAGATTGATTGTATGAGTTGTATTGTAGAGGTGTTTGTGTTTAGTTGATGAGCTTAGGTTCATTAGCGGGTCCAATATGAAAATGGGATGAAAAGTGGTCTATGGTTTATTGAGTTGAATATTGCATCCTAGTTTGAAAATGTATGAAAATTGGTCCAATAGAGCTTGAAGGTTGGGGTCTTCAAAGGGCAAGTTGTGGATTGTCAGCAAGTGATGGCTTCTTGATTTAGAGAGTGGTGGCTTCCATCGGTTTATGACATGAGAACTTAGAAGTTGTGACTGGAAAAACTTGGGTGTTGGGGCATCTAGGAGGTAGTGTCCTACATAGTTGAGGGACTAGTGGCTTCCAGCAAGTGGTGTTCTGCAAAGTAATAGTGCCCGAAAGTGAGTGCTTGTTCGCACGACTAGGAAATTGGGGCTTGCACACTAGTGGTGGCTAATGCATATGTAAAATAAATTTCAATACTAAGAAAAATAAAATGCAAAAACAAATGGTGGTTTTCTCCCAGAATGGTTTCCACCTTAGATCCTATGTTCTTTTGTGTGATGATGTTTTGATGTACTTCTCTCATGGTTATGTTCTCATGTGTATTGTTGCTCTTATGCATTGATCATATTTGTGTTTAGATTTGTTATTTATGTATGGGATTGTTAATGAATCAATCAATTAATCAATTGTAAAGAAAGGGGAAAAATTGGTATAAGTTGATCAATTTGTACAATACTGATTCACCTCTCCTTCTCAATATTGTCAAGCCCCCAACATTTGGTATCATAACTTCCAACAATTACATAATTAACAAAAATGTTAATGCAAATTTATCTATTGGCACAACTTTAATAAAATACAACACCAAATACAATGCATTTTGATGCAAAAATGATGTGACTTGTTCTGATCCCTTTCTACCCATTATATTTAGAAATGTAGTATGATAGAAAATGTAATACAAGAAAATTATGCATGCTTGAAAATGTCACTTAGACAACTTTAAATGGACATACATGATGCAAATCAAAAACTCAAAATTCATATATTATAGTAGTGATGTTTAAAATAAAATTTAATTAGATAAGATTCATTCTATTAGACCAGATTCATTAGCTTAACCAAATTCATAGAGCTCAAAATTAATTTTGTAACAATCCAAAAAAAATACCCCATTTAAAATTTGAATATATCAAAATTATATATATATATATATATATAGATACTCATGTCGACCCTGATAACATTTTCTAACAGTGGAAACCTATGGACCAACACAAGTTGTGGCCATAAAACATAACAGAAACCTGCAACTGTGGCCAGAGAAAATACCATTTTCGTGAACACAATGTAAGTTGTTGTTCCATGCAAAACACGTGATTCCATGTGTTGGCGTGGTTGAACATAACATTTTCATTAGAACCAAATAATAAATTGACACTATGATGTATATTATATAACACCTGAATGTTTCTCCTATGATTTGAATTTTCATTTAGCGAGTGGATCTGTAACCTAAGTTTACAGGGTCTTTATGCCTTTAATAACTGCTTAATTGTCATTGTTTTGATTAAGGAGCATGCAAAGAAGTATATATATGGGTGGGATTAATTGTAAATCGATTCCAAGCACCAAAAATCCATAAGTTAGGGTATACTAAAATTCCATACATCAGATTTAATGATAAGATTTACTTTCATATTGCTTGTATTTTTTTATACTAGTGTATAAGTGATTCTTCCAAAAGCCAGAGTTGATATGTTCTTATGAAAAAATTATAACATGATTGGAGTTGGTGTGACTAGAAAGAATTAGATTAAACTCTACATAATTGGTGCACCAGTATTCTTAGCAAATGGGAACAGCCAATGGGAAATAGAGGCATTGGTAGTGTGGAAGAGTATTATTGGAAAATGGGAACATGCAATAGGAGATGGCATTAGTCGAGACAACTAAAACGGAGGTGAAGAGATACAAACAAGGTTGGGTTATCATGTAACTCTCACATTATAAATTAGCTGAATTAACAAGTAGGAAGAAAATTCTAGAACTTTCGTAATAGAAAGAAAAGATTAATAATCTACAAGAGTTTCATGGACAATCATATTGTTGGTGTTTCATACTGAAGTTTCTTTTAATTATTTCAGAAATATCAATAGCAACAAAATTATTGTGGGAAGGGCCTTGCTATCAAATTTGAATTCAAGTTCGAATTCAAATTCGATTCGATAAAAAGATAAAATAAAATAAATAAAAATAAAAATAAAATTTGACGATCTAAAATTCAATAAGGAAAATATTTGAGAGTATGCATCATAGAGACATTTTTTCAAAATTTTAAAAATTGAAAGGAACAAAACTTATATTCAAATCATTAAAGAAAAGTTATTAAAATCTTTTGTCACAAGAATAGTCATGTTTACTTATCTCTAACAATGACCTCTCTTGTCTAAGATGTTACAACCCTTCCTATTTAGGATGATAAAAAACAAATGAGGGGAAAACTAAAACATGTAAAGTAAAATCTAGGAATGAAAACTCAAACTAAATCCTACATAAAAGATGGAATATTAAATATTAATAATAGGCTTAAGTGATGTCCACATACTAGTAAAATTATGTCTCTATCATTAAACAAATCCATATAAACTTTGAAATTGTAAAAACATCCTCATTTCTGAAAAGAGAATGCATGCATTAGTTCAAAGTTTCAAATAGCCCGAGTTTAACACATGAAAGCTAAATTATCAACTAATAAATCAAGTTCTAAATACAATGAAATATAAGAATATTAAATTCAACGTTTAGATAACTATATAAAAATTTGATACTAAAGTTATCAGATTTTCTAAACAAATTTAAAATTTCAACTTCATTTAACTAATCTTTATCAAAACCAAATTTATTCAACAATAATGAAGAATAATATTAGTAAATAATTTTTTATTATAAATTATAGAAAAGAACCTTTATTTGAATTCCATAATAGTAATTGTTCAGTTATATTTTTTTAAAATATAGGGTTTACCTTATTTCAAATTCTGTAATATAGAAATTTCTATTTTTTTCCTATGTGTTTTAAATATTTTTAAATGTTTTTAAATATAAAATTAATTTTGTTACTGTAATATAGAATTTTTTTTTTTTTACCATATATATTGCTTTCTTTTTGGGTGGGACATCCTCAAAAGAAAGGAGAGGAGAAATATTGTTCATAGGGTAAGATACCTCCTTCCTACCTGATCCTTAACTCCTGGTTGGTAGTTGGTTTGGAAGAATTTCAAAAAGCAGTAAATCCAATCCTTTCAAGGTTCTCTCAATTCAATCCTTAATTGGTGAACCAAGAGGAATATTTGGCCACTAAATCGTTATTTCCAAGATTGAAGAAACTGAGGAATAGCAATTGGGTTCAAAACCATAGTGATAGGAAGCTAACCTCGTACAAATTAGTAGACGAATCAAACCGAACCCATGAATGTTTGGATTTTTTGGGTCAATTCACCCAAATTTGGTAACTATGGTGAAGGGGGAATGGAGGGGGATGGGAATTGACAACTTGGAACCCTAGTCGTCGTTTCCCTATGTTTTCTGTTGCCCTTCCTGTCTACCATGATCTTGATGCATTGTCTAGTTGCCTTTGCCTTTGTTTTCAGTATCGAGCTCTCGTTGAGGTCCTTGTGTGACTCATTTTGGGCGGTTTTGGTGGCATTTTACCATCAATGATCCCTATCCCTGGCTCTCATTCTTGGGTGCGTCTTTGCTTGTTGATATTTTTTGTTTCATTAAAATAGGCAAAAATCTCAGTGTGTGACAACAATAGGAATTTGTTGCTAGATTAGCTCGAGGTTGTTGGGAGAGTGTTAATGCATCCTATATTTGATGTGAGAGGATTTATGAGGTAGTTAGATTCTCCTAGCCATAAAACAGGTATCCATACGGATTGTTTTGGGTGAGAGAGTTTGTGAGGAATTGATTAATTTTGTAATCTCTTGTTTGATTAATAAAGATTGTCGATGCCTATGTTTGGTGGACGTAGCCCAGATTGGTTGGGTGAACCACGTTAATTTGTTGTCTCCTATGCATGAGTTTATTTGCTGTGTATATTGTTTATTTCTCCTGCTGCACATATTTTCCTTTAACAAATGGTATCAGAGCATGTTGGAGGCGTCGTGTGAGCTTGCAGAAGCTTGCGTGGAGGTGGAGCGCATACTCCCTTACATGCTGGTGCGAAGTTGATTGCTGGTGGTGCGTTGCTGGAGCGCTGGTGCGTGGAGGTATTCCGCTGGGAAAACTGAATCAGTATTCAATGAATGCTGGTAAGTTGAATTGGTGAGTATTCTTTTTTTTTTTTCAAGCCTGTGTGGACCAGCGCCTGCTTGAATCTTCCTTTCACATATATTTTGATGTTGTTGACTCGTAGAGCAGTGTCGTAGACTTAGAAAATATGCTCTACTCAGATTAATAAATTCAGAATATTTGACATACACATCTGGATGTGCATTTTCAATAATTCTATGGTTGCAGTCGCTCCATGAACCGATTATGGAATGGTTTCGTTACATTAACATTCGTGCTTATGGGAAAACTTTGTTTTATTTTATGTTATGCATATGATTGAATGCACAAGATATTTAAAATGAATCTGTGTCTGCATCTGAGCACCCAAAGTTTTTTTTAACCTTCGGAACCAGAAGCCAGATTTCGAGAACGACAATGGCAGGTTTACTTGAGCTGAGAGAGCCCATCGTGGAATTGGTTCTGTGTGGGGATTTATAGCTCGAGTCCAAGGAGTGCAAGATCAAGAAAGAATGGCCCAGGAGGTATTGCGTTGAGGCGTGGCAGCTCCTTGACAGGTTTGACAGTCACGAGGTGGTGCATGTGCGTCGTGAAGAGAATAAAGCCGCAGATGCCCTAGCAAACCAGGGAATTGATCGGCCATCCATTGATACAAGTCCCGCTTCTCAAAAGAAAGTGATCCAGAATTGCATGACTCCTGAGGAGGCACAAATTTACGTTCTTGATAAACGTTGTGAGGGGGTACTATAAATAAAATAGTAGAGGCGCACTAACAGCTCTACGTATTGCTTTTCAGTACCCAGCAGAGCGAACCGTGAGTGCATAATTGACTCAATTCCAATGCACTGATTGGGAGTTTGATACTCAGTTTTTTTTTGTACTGTAATTTTGCACAGCAAAAAGTTTATTTAAAAAAAAAAAGAAAAGGCAGTAAGCCATAGGCAGTTTTTTATATTAATTGTTGGTATTTAACAGTTGGTGTTTTGGAGATTATTGTGTTTTTTGGTTGATATAAGATGGCGAAAACTCAGAGTGCCCAGTTTGAAATCGCGAATTTTAATGGCAAAAATAATTTCAAGATCTGGAAGGTGAAGATGTACAATTTGCTTGTCCAACATGGTGTGGCAAAGGCGTTGTTGGGAAAATCCAAACAGCCTTACAACATCACAGATAATGAGTGGGCCGAGATGGATGAAAGAGAAATAACTGCTATTCCATTGTGTCTAGCTGATGATGTCCTGTTTAATATTGTGTCGGATACAACAGCTGCTGGTTTGTGGACGAAACTGGAGAAACTGTACATGACCAAATCCTTAACCAATAGGATTCTCCTGAAGCGACAGTTGTACAGTTTGTGAATGAAGGAAGGTACATGGATTGCTGATCATTTAAATGCTTTTAATACTCTTCTTCTGCAATTACAAAGTATAGAAGTAAAAATTCAATCAGAGGATAAAGCTATTACTTTATTCTGCTCGTTGCCCGAGTCATGGGATCATTTTGTCACTTCTATAAGTCTTAGTTCATCAGAAACTATTGAGTTTGATGATGTAGTTGCATCCTTATTATTGGAAGAAACAAGGAGAAGGTCGCATTCAGAAACCTCTACATCAGAAGCTATGATGGTTAGAGGTCATTCGAAAGAAAGACGCTCCAGGAGGCCGAGCGACTCACGTTCAAAGTCGAAAGGAAAGAAGAGTAAGCTAAAGTGTTGGTTTTGTGCCAAATCAGGGCATTTAAAGAAGGACTGCTGGAAGCGACAACAACAAACTTCTAAAGCAGATTCTTCGATAGAGAAGAAGGAGGCAGATACGATAGATACAGGTTCGACATCTGGTTCAGGTTTGAGTGATGAAGTATTATCAGTTAATGTGTCAAATCATGATCAACATTGGTTGTTAGATTACGGTGCATCAAACCACATGTGTATCCATAAAGAATGGTTTAAGACATATAAATCAATTAATGATGGAGTTGTGTACATGGGTAATGATGTAACATGTAATATTGTGGGGATTGGGAGCATACAACTGCAAATGCTTGATGGGACAGCTAGAATATTAATTGATGTGAGGCATGTACCCGATTTAAGAAAAAAATTGATTTCATTAGGAGCGCTTGATTCAAATGGATATAAAACTGTAATTCAAGGTGGAGTAATCAAAATTTACAAAGGCATTTTACTAGTTATGAAAGCTAAGAAAGTAGGAAATCTATTTCAGTTAGAAGGAGGTACAGGGTCAGATTTTGTGTCTACGGTGTCTGAACATGACAGTAGTTCCATTCACTTATGCCATCAAAGATTGGGGTATATGAGTGAAAGAGGGTTGAAAATTTTCGCTGATCGAAAGTTACTTCCAAATCTAAAGTCTGGAAAGTTAGAGTTCTGTAAGCATTGTCTGTTTGGAAAACAAAGTAAACAAAAGTTTAAAACAGGCAAACATACTAGTAAAGGCATACTTGATTATATCCATTCATATATTTGGGGACCAGCCCCTACAACCTCATATGGTGGTTTGTCTTATTTTGTATCATTGATTGATGACTTTTCTAGGAAGGTGTGGGTCTACATGTTGAAAAGAAAGTCTGATGTGTTTTCAGTTTTCAAGTAGTTTAAAGCATTGGTAGAAAACAACACTGGTAGAACAATAAAGTGTTTAAGAACTGACAATGGTGGTGAGTTTACTTCTAAGGATTTTGACAGCTATTGCAAGGATGCAGGGATCGAGAGACATAAGACCACGGTTTATACTCCTCAGCAAAATGGAGTTGCTGAACGGAAAGTTAGGACTCTTCTAGAGAGAGCAAGGAGTATGCTGAGTAACGCCGGGTTGCAAAAGGATTTGTGGACGGAAGCGGTGGCAACATCTTGTTATGTGATAAACTGATCTCCATCGACGGCAATAGACTGCAAAATTCCGCAAGAGGTATGGAAAGGACACCCTTGTGACTATTCTAAACTTAGAGTGTTTGGTTGTGATGCATATGCTCTAGAGCCTAAACATCAGCGAACTAAGTTAGATCCAAAGTCTAAAAGGTATATCTTTGTTGGGTATGGTGTTGGAACAAAGGGATATAGATTGTGGGATCCTACTACCCGAAAAATCATCATCAATAGAGATATAAAGTTTAATGAATCCTCTCTTGTATAGTTAGATGTAGATAGTAGATTGAAACAGGATGATGTATCTGACTTTCAACACATTCAGTTTGATAGCATTTCTAATGATAGTCATGATGACCATAGTTCAGATACTAGTCATGAACAGGTTTCAGAATCAGAACATGAACAGGCCTCAGATACTGATCATCAAGAAGTTCCTACAGATGGTAGTCAGCCAATTGAGGAAGCGCCAGTAACATCCTTAAGGAGGTCGACAAGAATCAAACGGCCACCAAGAAGGTATGATGATTATGTTACTTCAGTTGCATTTACTGCTAATGACAATGAACCTCTATGCTATCAGGGAGCAATAGAAGGTTCGAATAGTGACAAGTGGAAAACATCCATGAAGGACGAAATGATTGCCTTGGGTAAGAACAACACATGGGATCTGGTTGAGCTTCCGAAAGACAGGAAAAATGTAGGGTGTAAATGGGTTTTCAAGCTGAAACGAGGTGTGAATGATACGGAAGACAGGTACAAAGCGCGGCTGGTTACAAAAGGGTTTTCTCAGAAAGCCGGTATTGACTTTCATGAGATTTTTTCACCAGTGGTTAAAATTGTTTCAATTAGAATTGTGTTAGCATTAGTGGCTTTGCTTGAAATAGAGTTGCAGAAATTAGATGTTAAGACTGCATTTCTACATGGAGACTTAGATGAGGAAATTTATATGGAACAACCGGAAGGGTTTGTTCAGCATCAGAATGAGAAATTTGTCTACAGGCTCAAGAAGTCATTATATGGCTTGAAGCAGTCGCCTTGGCAGTGGTATAAGAAGTTTGATTCTTTCATGTTGAGTCATAAATATGTTAGAAGTGAATATGATCATTGTGTTTATTTTAAACAATTGGAAAATGGCATATTCATTATCTTAGTATTGTATGTTGACGATATGCTTTTAGCAATAAAAAGCATAGAAGAAATCAACAGGTTGAAGGCTCAGGTGGAAAGAACATTTGATATGAAAGATCTAGGAGGAGCAAGACAGATTTTGGGCATGGAGATTTTCAGAAACAAGAGCAATGGTAAGCTATGGCTATCACAACAGAAGTATATTGAGAAAATACTTTTGAGATTTGGTATGAATAATGTGAAGCCTGTGTCATTCCCTTTAGCTTCCCATTTTAAGCTTTCTTCAAGTTTATGTCCTAATACAGATGAAGAAAAGGATTATCTGTCTTGAATTCCATATGCCAATGTAGTAGCGTGTTTAATGTATGCGATGGTTTGTACTCGACCAGATATTTCACATGCAGTTGGGGTTGTCAGCAGGTACATGGCTAATCCGGGTAAAGAACATTGGTCACCAGTGAAATGGGTGCTTCGGTACTTGAGAGGCACAAGCACTTATTGTATTACTTACAATAAGAGTAGTGAATTTGTTTGCGGATATGTTGATTCCGATTTTGCAGGTGATTTGGATAAGAGAAGGTAAACTTCAGGGTACGTCTTTACTCTTGTAGGTGGAGCTATCAGCTATATGTCAAAGCTACAGAACATTGTTGCTTTATCCACTACTAAAGCAGAATACATTGCTCCTTCTCATGCTTGCAAAGAAGTGATTTGGTTGAAAGGTTTGTTTAGTGAATTTGGTATGTTGCAGGACAACATCAAGTTATTGTGTGACAGTCAAAGTGTAATACATTTGGCTAAGAATCCGGCCTATCATAGTAAATCAAAGCATATATTGATCAAGTACCATTTTTTAAGACAGGTTATCACTGAAAGGGGAGACTCTCTTGAAAAGGTGCATACAAAGGAGAATTGTGTAGACATGTTCACGAAACCAGTTTTGTTAGAGAGGCTACACTGGTGTTTGGCTTCTCTTGGCTTGCAGAAAAGATAAAATAATAATAACAGGGCATCAGGCTAATTGTTGTCAAGGTGGAGATTGTTGAGATTTTCTGTTGTATGTAAAATAGGCAAAAATCCCAGTAGGTGACAACAATAGAAATTTTGTTGCTAGATTAACTCCAGGTTGTTGGGAGGGAGTTAATGCATCCTAAATTTGAGTTGAGAGGATTTATGAGGCAGTTAGGTTATCCTTGCTATAAAACAGGTATTCATACGGATTGTTTTGAAGAGTGTGAGAGTTTGTGAGGATTTGATTTATGTAATCTCCTCTTTGATTAATAAATAATTCTCGATGCCTATGTTCTGTGGACATAGCCCAGATTGGTTGGGTGAACCACGTTAAACCTCTGTGTCTTATGTGCTTGTTTTATTTGTTGAGTATTTAGTTGATTCTACTGTGCATCTGATCTCCAACAATAGAAGGAATGAAAGTGAGAAAAATGATAGCAGAATCTGCGAGGCATCAACCACTTTCTCCTCCCCCTCCATGTGCAAACAGTAATCACAATCCCTGTTAGGGCCCTAATGCGCTACATCTTTCCCCTGCAATTATAACTCTCTCATTTTCTTAGGGCTTCTTCGCAATTAAATCTTGGTGTTCGTGTTGCTATCGTTATTAGAATGTGCTCCAAGTAGTCATCAAGTCTTATTACGAGGCTCTGAGCCTCTGCCTTGGGTTATGGGTTAAGGATATTTGAGAGCTCTGACTCTAGTTGTGTTCTTAGTTTGTGTTTGTCTACCATGGTTGAAACTAGTTGAGTTCTTAGTTTCTGTTTGTCTACCATGGTTGAAATTGTTTTGTTTTGTGTTTGCATCGAAAGATTTTATAACAGAGATTACTTATTCACTGTGTAACATAAAATTATGAGTGGGGGATTATAGATTCATTGATCATACTTCTCAAATAGTCATACTGATATCATATATTCACAACTTTGGTTACTAAACAATATTATGCTTAGCTCTCTTATCATTTTGGAAATGATTCACCAAAGTTAATTTTATAACGGTGGATCTTGGATTAAGAAAATTGGAATATGAATGCCTTGCAAGGAGTGCGATGCCATGAATATGAAACACAAAATCAAAAATATGAGAGCAAAATCGAAAAGATCACAGTTTCCATATGTTCACCATCCCTAGTCATTCAAACACTTCAGCAATGTTGAAAGATCGGGGTTCCTTTTTCTTTTACGTGTTTGATAAATCCATTGACTACCAAGTCAATGGTGATATGGGACACTCCGATTCTCTTTTTTATGTTTTTATATATATTTTTAAGTTTCAATTATTTAACTTTCTTTTTATTCAAAATTGTAGAATATTTTTATAATCATATTTAAATAAAAATAAAGTAGAAAAAAAACTTCTAATTGAAAATATATAGTGTTTTTTATCAAATTGTAGAATATTTTTAGAAGTTATAATTTAAATAAAAATAAACGAAAAAACAACTTTTTATTGAAAACACATATTACAAACACAATTTTTTATAATAAAAAATAAACCAAAAGGGAGAAAGAGACTCACTACAATATTTAATAGAATGTTCATTCCCATTTGTAATCAAACTTCTCAATCTTTAAGTTAAATAAACCATATCAACATAATCCTACAAAATTGCCTTCTAATAAAAAAATCAACCCAAAAAAAACAAAAATTGCCTTCTAATAAAAAAACATCAACCTAGAAAAAACAAATTACTATAAAATTTAGTAAAATGTTCATATCCATTTGAAACCAAGTTTCCCACTCTTTCACTTAAATCAACTTCATCCAAGAGACTCTTAATTCAGTTTACTCAGTGGGTGTAGCTACTGCAAAATTATATGTAAAATTTAATAAAATGTTCATATCCATTTAAACAAGCTTCCCACTCTTTCACTTAACCTAATCTAAGAAACTCTTAATTCAGTTGACTCGGTGGATCTAGCCACTGCAAAATTATACGTAAATGGTACTACGAAGAAGTATTCAAATATTATAGATCTAGTGAGAGATAAAAAAGGATTTTTTAAATAAAGAGTTAGTATTTTACTATATACTTTACTATTTTTAATGGATTATTTACATCTAAAGTGGTACGACGAAGAAGTATTCAAATATTATAGATCTAGTGAGAGATAAAAAAAAGGAATTTTTAAATAAGGAGGTAGTATTTTACTATATATTTTACTATTTGATGATGATGATGATGATGGTGATGATGATGATGATGATCATTTTGCATGTAAATACATATTCTTTTTCCAAAAGAAATTAGACCAACAACTATTATCATAATGCACATAAACACATATTAAAATTCCTAAAAATAACCTAAGTTACGTAATAGTTATTATTCTTGTGCGTATGAACACATATTGTCTTTCAATAAATCTAACACAATAACTATTACTTTTGTCTACACGAACACATAATATTTTCAAGAAAACTAGCATGGATTCTTATGTTTGTATGCACAAGATCCATTTGCAAGCTTTTAGGAAAACAACCTTGATTTTTACCACTTCATGCACAAAATTTATATACAAGCTTTTAAGAAATAACATGGTTACTTATATTTTATGCAAATTATTTATACGCATTATTTTCCAAAAGATTAGCATAGTTAATTTATCCTTTACCATGTAGTCGTTTCCAAGAAAATAACATCACTAATCTTTTTGTCAAATGATCTTCTTATGAATTCTTTTTCCAAAACATTAGCGCACTCGATTTATCTTTTCCTGTGCAATCATTTCCAAGAATATAATGTGGCTAATATTTTATGAAAATGATATTCATATGGAATTTTTTCCAAAATATTAGCACTTTTAATTTATATTTTACCATGAAGCCTTTTCCAAGAATATAACATCGATAATCTTTTTATGAAAATGCTTCTTGGATACTTTCAAAATTTTTAGATGTAATATTTTCTTTCAAAAAGAATAACATGGAATTTTATCCCTTACTTGCAATACCCAAGAAATCCTACTTGCATTCCTCAAATAGCAACCCTTTGCCTTGTTCCCTGTCTATGCTCAACACTCCATACTCCTTTTACTCGCTCCCTGTCTATGCTCAAAAGCCATGTCTTATTAATAGTAAAAATGGGAAGGGAGTCTCAAATGACCCAAAGTCTACAACCATGCACCTTTCACCACTTTAGTAGAGAAGGAATAGACAAAAGGACAGTGTGGATTCTTCAAGAACAACGTGATTCAAGTGCACATTGAATCTCATCTTTGAGTAGTTCCATTAGGTTCTCATTTGAATTTGTATAGACTACAACCGAAGTATCCACATAGCTGGATACCCATGGTGTTCCCTTGATTGTTTCTTTCCTGTGACAACTTTGAAATACAAACCTAATGGTTAAATCGATGAGCATCTGATGCTATAAGGATTTGAAATCCTTTGATGTTATAGAGGAGGCTACCCCTGCGGACAACATAGAACTGATACATTATGACCACAAATATCTTTGAAACTAAAACCCTTACCAATCTCTCTTTTTTTTATGCACCACCCATGAATCATTAGAAAATGCCTCTCCCTTTTTGTTTGATTCCATAAGGTAATATAATTGGCATACTAGTTATAAACTAATTCACAATGGTTCTTGATATCAACCATTTTGACAAACATGATATTACTATAATTTTTCAATAATAATTTAATATTTATTAATATTATTATGTATGGGCATTACATTATCCCTTGTTAAAGATAACACCTTCCTCGATGTTCATCTCCTCAATATTATATTTTTTTCTCGTCTTTGTCTCCCAATAGAACTTTAACTTTATATTTAGATTTTTTTTTATCCTTCATAATCATATTTCATTCATGACATCTATATTTAGTCATCATAGTTTTGTAACTAGAAAAATATTGCAAAGGTTCCTCTCCCTTCAAAATACAGAATTTGATTTCTGGGAAATACTAATAAGTAAAAACAATAATTCTTATCAATAATCATAAATATTTTCAACTGCAAAAAATATTCATTTTCTGCTTCTATCCTTTCAGTTATTATTAAAAAAAAATAATAAATAAATAAAATCTCTTCATAACAATAACTTCTTACCTTCTAATATTCCTGGAAACAATGGCCATTCCACACAATATTTTACTTATAAGTGGTTTATCAATTGTTGAAAGAACTCTATGAGTGGTTTATCAACCCAATAATAAACTCCTCAGGTGGTTTTATAACCTCCATGACAAGCACCCTCTGTCATATGATCAACAAATCCAACATAATCACATTAATTAGAACATTTCAATAAAATGATATTCATAATATTTTAACTATCAATCACTTATCATAGTATCACTACAAGTAATTAGAGAGAACCTAACTCTCTAATCATAAAAATGATCAAAGTGGTCATAACTGCAGAAAGCACATATTGACTTAGCCCCTTCTAAAGACTACAGGGACTAGGGAGAGGAAATAATACAGGGACTACACTTCGAGTATGTCCTTCCTGAGCACTAGATTACTTTCCCATCGGGATGTACCTAAAAATATTACAAATTTATACAAGAAATTGATTTTAACACATAATATACTTGGTCAGTTAACTCGGTCTGCTAAGAAAACCATAGTGAGAAAAGAGTGCTTCTCCCACCCATTGAGAATTGGTTTCCACCAACTAGATTAAGTCCGTTTCACATCTAGGAAAATTCACTGACAATGAACACATTAGTTCCAACACAAGATTCCTCTTGGCAACATCCTGCCTATTCCTCTGACAACATTCTGCCTTGAAGAATTTAAAGCTTAAAAGCTCACTCTTTTGGGCCTCCTCTAATAGGCTCCAAAACCAACAAGGTTTCCTCAATATTTCCCCCTCTCACCATCTTGGCCAATGTTTTTGCCTTACCAAGATCATCTATCTCTAGGGAGAGGAAATTCAACCAATCAATTTCCTCTAGCCATTGCCCTCCGTGGGCTTTTACCACCTATCTTATAATTGCTTGGGATGTGAAATTCTCTTTAGCACCTTATCCCACTTTAATTTACAAAATTAGCCCTATGCACATTAACATTAAAGCGGAATGAACATTTATGTACATCATGTATTCATACTTGACCATTAGTATAAGCCCTACAATCCGTAAAAGTAAATTTGACATAAAATCATATCTAACATCTCATGTCACACAAGTGTTATTCATTTCAAATTTTCCACATAGTAATCAACACGCAATTTAGAAAAACATTACAATATATTCTATGCACAAATATTGCATAGCATAACGGCAAACAAAATACCTTCACATTTGCAGCTGCAAATCACATTGCAACATTTTATCTTTCATTGGTTCTTATATTTTGTGCTAATAGAACTTTAGTGATGTTACTATGCCTTCATTAAACTACCCTTGCTTTATTACACTAGCAACATTAGTCACAATTTATTCTGATAAAAAGTGGCCTCTCACTGATTATCGCTACTCGACAAACTAATCTCACTATGAATAATGATACCAGAAGTCTCTGTGAGCCTAGATCCCAAATTACATTCTACATTAGCATTAGATTCCACACTTTGCCATGCTTCCTCTCTCCAACCTCAAGCAAGCACAACCACTGGTCAAGAAACAAGATTAACTCTACAGTAAGGCCTTCCCTAACTCTTGAGTAGGAAATTCACCCTACATAACAAATCCTCATCTCCCAATTCTGGAAAATGCAAACAAGCACCATTACCACCATTGTTATAATCCACATCACCTCGAGAATGTTCACTTGAATAGTGCTAATCTATGTTTGTCCAACACGCTTTTTTGTAATGGAAACTGTGTGGAGGATATTTTAATGATAATGTTCTCAGTATTAGTGTAAGTGTTTTCCACCCCCAACAGGAAATATATTTTGTTGAGTGAGACTATGGAAATAATACAATTTGGTTGTTGGCATAAACTTGTAATTTAATTTATTATTAATATTTTTATTATTATTATTAGTCCTTGCGTCTCCACGGACCATGGAATTCTCCTCATCGTTAAATGTTGTTGACTATTAATTATTATTATTATTATTAGTCTGTGCATCTCCACAGACTATGGAATTCTCCTCATGGTCAAATGTCGTTGACTATTAATTATTATTACTATTTATTAATATATAAAACATATCATGAAACTTAAGACCTAATATGACGATTCTAATTACTAATTATTCTAATTATTATTATTATCCTTTCCTCACTAGGGACAATATCACTTGTCTTGCCATTAAAGTTCGTTGGTTATCGATTACTCGTTTAATGGTTGAAACTTGTTAACTCTCCATCTTTTTGGTGATTTTTTTATTATTACAATTTTCCTATTTACAGGTGCATTGGTCGAAGATCCTACACTATTTGTATTTTGGGGAATTTTTGCAATTTTAACCATAATCTTCGGAAAATGTTGAATATTTCTATTTTCCTATAAATTCAAAAATTTCTTCTTAGTTTTCAAAAATCTTATTTCTAATTTTACATCCACTGAGTGAGACTTGTCTTTATTTGCTATCTAATACGTGTGTTGAAATTTAAAAGGTAATATGACAATTGTAACCACTAATTCTAGTTATGTTATTTGTAGGAGCATTTTGTAGGTGCTTATCATGCTCTTCTTTAGTATATACATTGTGAATGCATGTATGGTTACTTTTTAGAGGAGCTAGTTATAAATAGATTTCTTATCTGAGTTGTATGTCGGTCATTCTAGTAATTACATGGCGTGAGGGATTCTCCCTGCAATCTCATTTCAAATGAAGGTGCAAAATGTGTAGCATTTTTGTCAGGTAAATATTGCATGCTTTCCTCTATATGTGACTACATAGAGCATTTATACAATATATGTTACAACCATGTAGCAATGAGGTGCACATTTCAAAAGGTGGATACTATGAAAGTGTCAAACACATTTATACAATATATGTTACTGTTGTGTAGATATTAGATCTAAATTTCTTTTGTGCTATGAAATTACAACCTTTTTTTCCTTTTATTTCTATAAATTTGATCTAATTCATATCATCAGAGTAGGGAGAATAAAGACAAGTAAAATATATAGAGTTAAAGACAATAATAACTTTGCTAAGAGGTGTGTTTATATTATATTTATTGTAATTTGATTATTATTACATTATACAACTTTGTTCTTTTTCTATATTTTTTATGTACTCTAACTGAAAACAAGATTGTTTCAATTTTTAGGAAACATATAACACTTAGAGATTCAGATCCAGGACAAGAATTACAAGGAATAAGGTACTTTGAATATTTATATAAAAAAATTGCATTTGTATGTTGATTAATTTTCTAGTTTAATATATGTAACAGCTATAAATTAGATTTTGTAGAAAATAAAACTTATTTAGTATTTTACCTATATGCATAAAAATAATATTCCATCTCGTAACTATGAACTCGATATTTGAATATACATTAGCAATGATTTTACGCTCTCTAGTTTTGTCTTGATTAGCCAATTCTTACTTAAGATCAATTATAATGTCCTTTTAAGCAATTATTTGAATGCATTTCTTGTGAACAAGAAAAAAATATTGGATTCCAACGATGTGGCAATATACATGGACGAAGAAGTAGGGATAGCAATGGATAGTGTTACAAAAGCATATATCGCAAAATACAAAGCGAATTAAATTGAAAACAGGGAAGAAACAAAGGTAGAAAGGTAGTTTTGTCCAAGTTTAGTTAATTGTATATCGATTTTGTTTGTTTTCTTGAATTAATTTCAATTCGAAACTCAAGAGTAGGAAAAAATAGATTGATTCTATGCCATTATTGATCCAAGATATCTGTAATAACATAACATAAAGCATTTTCCATGTCATTCTTTTAGTTACATGTCGACCTTATTTGGACAAATCACATAAGAAAAAAACAATACATTAGGGGATTTATGATGTCTAAAATGGGCCTCCTAAGGAAATTATAAAATAATAGTGGAAAGAATAAAATAAGTTTAGATTACATCATCAAATTTTAGAGGGAAAAAATAAAAAACTATTTTTCAACTTGTATTTTCCATGTACTTTTTATTTTTCTTGTAGTAGGGTCTATTGAAAGTATGCACCATGGGTACTCCTTGGGTGAGGAATTAAGATTTGCATCCAATGAGTACTCTCACTCGAAATGTGAGTAAAAATTTAGGGAGATAAGTTGAAAATACGAGTTGAAAAAAGTAGTTTTGTTATTTCATTATTTTTAATATTTTATACTTTTTTACTCCAAAAATGGTGAATCATCCCCCATGGTTGACATCATCATCTTGAATCCTATTAGTTCTTATAAAGTTTATTTTGGTTGTAAATTTTTCTTGGGAGGTCCATTTTAGACCTCAAAATTCCCCTAATGCTCCATGCATACTTGAATGATAAGAAGGTCAAAATGACAATAAGAATTCTCCTAATTGCAAATGTTGGTATTTCAATTAAAAATTTCAAAATATTTCCAAAGAATAAATATGATAGTGGTGATTGTGAGAAAACTATTTGTCTAGATATCTTTAGTATTGTATAAAACATTTTTCCTATTTCCATAGAGTATCGATTCCTTCTAAATATGCCGGTTACAAATTTGCCTCGTAGTCAAGATCCATTTCCAATTGGGATAGTTGGTGCCACTGTAATTTCAGTAACAAATAAAGGAATGCAATGTGTACTAGATATCAAAGACAAGAATGAGAAACAAGACAGGGAAATAGTAATCTTTGATTTATTTGAATGTTTCAATGCTAAAAGGTTATTTTCTATGTTATAAATAATTTACATATATTACAAATACCGCATATCTGACCGGTCCAAGTACATGACAAACTTCTTTCAACGTATCTTTCAATTCAAAAAAAATTGCAAGAAAATATCTTCTTCCCATATTTCTAAAAAATATAGTTAGAAAATAAGAAAGATTTTTTTGAACTTCACAATCCACAGTCATATGTTCATTAAAAACAGAAAAGAGAGTCGAAAATCCAAGAAAAATGTTTTCTTCCATGAGTGGAATATGCATAGTAAACTTTATTATATATATAAGGATACAAATATGTTTTATTTCAAGTTTCTAAGTCTTAGTTTTCTATATAAATTTTACAACATTTGCAAGTACAACTATTACCAGCTAGTGCATATACGAATTTGTTTGAGACTGTAAGTGTGAAATGAAGTAGTCCAATCACATATGCTAGAACTATGAATGGAACTATGGTTTATTGTACCATTTGCAATGAAAATTGTTGCTTAGTTTAGATTGAATGATATCATACATGCAAATGATAGGACTACAATATATTGTTTTCTAAGAGGCATGGAACTGGAGAAAGTATCACTTGATCTAAGAAAAGTTTCCCATGAGAAATATTGCGCAGAAAAGTTAACTGTTATATATCTCATGTCTAGTTTACAGATACATGACATATTTTAAATATGTAGGTTTTATCCCTATACAGAAATCACCAACAAACAAATTCTTCAAATAAAAAAATAAACACTGGCAAGAATGAAAAACAAATATAACATATATTTTCCCTTGGATACCAAATCTGAGACTACTAGATTGATTTTTCATTATATTCCTTTCAATGTTACAATACATATATATACATGCCAAATCATTCATAAACCCCAATCCATTAACCCTATATTAGAACATAACAGTAGTTTCCTTGACCATATCTACAAAATACCATGGGTAGGGAACCATCATGCCTAAAACCATGTGTAAAACCCATGCACAAAACCATGGGTAGGTTTGTAGAATTTCCTACAATCTTTACAAATCTACCTCTGAGATCTATGTAGAAAATATGACTATAGATTGACTCGATAATGCAATGTACTAAAGCAAAATACTTAATCTATTTCTATAATCAAACTTGTGAAAGCTTAATCAATTTTGAGCAAGATCAAGCATAACACATATAACAGAGAAGAAGATTCAATCACACATGAAACACAGAAGAATACTCTAAAGAAAGCCTCAGCTAGCAACCCTGCTATCTGTATTATCATACAAGTGGAAGTATCTCAGGATTACACAAAGCTTTAGCTCTCAAGCTATCCAACTCTCAGTACAATCCCTCACTGCTTCTCATAAACAGAATAGACAATAAATATGTCTTCCTTCAGTCCTCCAAGCCTTCTATTTCCTTGCGCAGTTTCTCATGGGTCCTCCAGCTGCCACTTGTCTGATTCTCACCTCACACACTACTCAGACCTCTAAAATAACTGCACAATCCTCAAGGAATGAATTCCTTCTGCGTGCAAGAGAAATTCACATGAGAATATTCAAGCAACTAATAATACATTGTCCCTGCATCTAATCTCAACTAGGTCACTATCCAAACTGCCATGCATAAGTTATTTATGAGAGAATATTCAATTATCTGGAGAACACTAGTTGCGTGAATGCATGCAATAACTAACTAAACTCACAATTAGTTCCACAAACTATTTGGAACTAATTTAACTGCACTTAACTAAGTTAACTGAGCTAACTAATTACAACTCAAATACAACTCATCCTTATCTCCTTAATTAAGGGATAACTTCCTCAATCAAGAGGATAATTGTTGCATGTCTTCACAAAGACTTCATGCTTGATTTTCACCAACTAATTAACTCAACATGGATTAATTAATTCTTTTTCAAACAGGTAGTGAGACTAAATTCAAATTTTAATTCTCAATTTTGATTCAATGAGAAATCAAAATTGGAATATATCCTAAAATGTTACTTATAGAATGTTATCATTTCTTGTTGCTATTTTCAACACTCCCTATCAACAAGAAAGGAATTCAACTTGATCCCAATCCTAAAATTTTGGAGTGTTCTGCATGCAACACTTCTCACTAGTGTTGTTGTTCAAGCAACTCAAAAATAAAAAAATATCCAACTTGAATCAGAATGATGTCTCTATCATCATAGTCTCTGACTGTTATTGCCTATGTCGATTGAAAAACTCTGCGCTTTTGTTGACTCTACCTTTCTGCACTATTGTCAGTCATTCTCTATGCTCTTCAATATCTAACTACTCTAGCCTCTATCACTTTGATCTCTGACAACATCAATCACACTTATTCCTGTTGCTTCATCCATGTTATTATTGGTCCTATATCCTAGTACTACATGCACACTGTACCTCCTCTAATCAAGTTGTATCGTGTTTCCCACTGCTGCATTGCAACTTAGTTACTGAGAGGTAAGTAACTGATCTCCCAATTGACCTCCCTATTGCGCTAGAAACACCCTCTGATGTTGAAGCTCCCTCTACCACTCCATCCGCATTTGTCTCTACCCACTCAGCTAGTCGTGTTGCTCCTCGTCAAGGCTCTTGTAGAAAGGTCTAATCAAAGAGGTTGGGTACCTCAAGGATCCTGCCCCTATTTTAGCCTTCTTGGGACTATCACTTCACATTGCCCCACCTCCCACCTAGAGGTATGGCTACATGTGATCACTCTGCTGACTCTAATTGCGACTCCTCAACAATTGTCTAAGACTTCTTCTATGACTGCATGTTGAGAGGTAATGTGCTCTCCCTCTCAACCACCAAGTATCTAACCTTTGCCTTGCTTCTCAAGGCTTTGCATGCATCTTGTACCTCAAGTGCATACAGGTTCCTGGCTAGCACACCAATCTGTTTCATCTTTCCCGCCATCATGAAATTTTATGGAAAAAAAGCTGATTTTAAATCAGCGATATCTCCCTCATCTGAACTCTGATTCAACCAATTTTTTTTGAATTTGGATATTTTTTCAGAAGGAATCTAGATCTGCTATTTTTTTCTAAAAATTTTGCACAAAAATTTCAGATCTCCTCTGCAATCTCGTGGCCCAATTTTTTTACTTCCAATTCTCTTCTCATATACTGTTCACTGCTCCAATAAACTCTTCTCCGATAAACTTGGCTCTGGTACTATGTAGAAATTTCTTTATAGATCAGCTAGCTCTGATACCATATAGAATTTCTTGCAAATTCTCTACAAATCTACCTTCTGAGATCTATGTAGAAAATCTGACTATAGAATAACTCGATAATGGAATGTACTAAACAAAATACTTAATATACTTCTACAATCAAACTCAGGGAAGCTTAATCTATTTTGAGCAAGATCAAACAAAACACATATAACAAAGAGGAAGATTCAATCACACATGAAAAATAGAAGAATACTCTGGGGAAATCGTCAACTAAAAACCCTGCTATCTATATTATCATATAAGTGAAAATATCTCAGGATTACACAAATCTTTAGCTCTCAAGCTATTCAGCTCTCAATACAATCCCTCACTGCTATTCATAGACAGAATAAACATCACATTGCCTTCCTTCAGTCCTCCAAGCCTCCTATTTCTTTCCGTAGTTTCTCCTGGGTCCTCTAGTTCCCACCTGTGTGATTCTCACCTCACACACTACTCTGATCTTTGAACTAACTACGCAATCATCAAGGAATGAATTCGTTCTGCATGTAAGAGATATTCACATGGATATATTCTAGTAACTGATAGTACATTGTCCCTGCATCTAATCTCAACTGGATCTCTATCTGAACTGACATGCATGAACTATTTATGAGAGAATATTCATATATCTGGAGAACAAGAGTTACATACATGCATGCAATAACTGACTGAACTCACAATTAGTTCCACAAACTATTTGGAACTAATTTAACTGGACTTAAGTCAGTTAACTGAGCTAACTAATTACAACTCATCCTTATCTCCTTAATTAAGGGATAACTTCCTCAATCAAAGGGATAATTGTTGCATGTATTCATAAAGACTTCATGTTTGATTTTCACCAACTAATTAACTCAAGTTGAATTAATTAATTATTTTTCAAATAGCTAGTGAGACTAAATTCGAATTTTAATTCTCAATTTTGATTCAAGGACAAATCAAAATTGGAATATATCTTGAAATGCTATCTATAACAATGCTATTTTTAGCATTTATATTTTTGTCATTTCTTGTTGCTATTTTCAATAGAGTTGGAGTATATCCTAAAATGTTATTTATAGCAATGTTATTTTTAGCATTTCATTTTTATCATTTCTTGTTGCTATTTTCAACAAGGTTCACCCACCATCTTTGGGTTTGCACCCCATCCTTGGGTCCTCCCAAAGAATATAACACATACCCAACATTCTCCCACATGTTATTTTCTTTACACACATGGCGTCATAGGAGAGTTTGTCATTGGTCCAAGCTGGAAATGCCCATTATTTCTTTACACCAAGAAAAAATCTCAGTGATCACAGACTTCGACAATGCACATGCAACAATCTTCAAAGTGTCTACATTTACCAGAAACACCTATTTGTCATCAAACATATCCCTCACAAAGTGATACTGAACATCAATGTGCTTTGTCTTCGAATGATAAGCATGGTTCTTAAACAAGAAAATTGCACTTTGGTTATCACAACATAACCTTATAGCTTGTTGCACCAATTGCATACTTGAACACAATATTTGTAACCAAAATGATTCCTACTTGCATGAGTGGATATCATGTATTCAACCTCTATAGTTGAAAGTTACACTACATACTGCCTCTTACTCATCCAACTAACTACTCCTCCAAATAGATTAAACACATACCCACTTATAGATCTTCTTTCATCCAAATCTCCAACCAAGTCTGCATCAGCAAAGCAATGAATGTCCCAAACTTTGTCCAATCCTAGTCTTCCTTGGTAGCACAAACCAGAATCACTAGTTCCATGCAAATATCTAAAATCTCGCTTCACTATTGTCCAGTGCTCCTTCCTTTCTTTCGACATAAACATGTTCAATAATCCCATTGCATGTGCAATGTATGGTCTACTGAAAACCATTGCATATATTATGCTACCAACTGCACTCGCATATGGAACATGGGACATGTCCTCTTCCTCTTCTTGCATATTAGGACACTGTTCAATAAATAACTTTACACCTACATGAATATGAACCTTCACCAGTTTACTATATTTCATATTCAACCTCTACAATATTGTCTCAACATACTTACTCTAGTTTAACCAGAGCTTTCTCTTTTCCTGACTGCATTTAATTTATGTGCCCAAAATATAGTTTGCAGCACCAACATCCTTCATGTTGAATTTGGAGGACAATTGGGTCTTTAGATCTTGGATAATTTCTTTGTGATTTCCAATAAACAACATATCATCCACATACAAAACGAAATAAATAACACGGTCACCAGTTCAATTAAAATAAACATAGTGATATGCTTTGTTTCTGGTGAAGCCAAGTCCCTGTATACATGTATCAAATTTATGATACCACATCCTTGGTGACTACTTTAACTAATACAAATAATTTTTTAACTTGCATAACAATTTTTCTTACTCTTCACCACACATCCTTCAGGTTTCTTCATGTAGATCTCTTCTTCTAGATCCCCATGAAGAAAATTTTTCTTCGCATCCATCTATTCTACCTCAAAATCAAAAGCAACAACAATAGATAAAAGTAATCTAATATAAGCTAAGTTGGGAACAGGCAAAAATATATCACCAAAATCAATTATGGGCACCTAGGAATAACCTTTTTCTACCAACCAAGATTTTTTTTTCTTCACCTTGATTTTTTTCATTCATATTCTTCTTAAACACCCATTTTCTTCCAATGGGTTTCCTTCCAGCTAGCAACTCCACTAGATCTCAAGCCTAAGTTTTGTCCAAAGATTCCATTTCATCAACCATGACCTCTTTCCATAGTTTTCCATCCTCTAAATCTACTCCATCCCAGGTAGTTATGGGATCATCATCAGTAATAGATAAAGAAAATTTTGAACAAAAAGAATATGGACTATACCTTTCTGGCTTCCTTCTCTCTCGAACTGATCTTCTAAGAACTGGAGTTTGTGGCTCTTCCTCTTTTGATTCTTGTTCTGATGTAGAGTTTGAATCTTCCACCTTTAGCTCAAACTATATCTTATTAGATTCCTTTGGTAGGACTTAATTTTTAATAACATCCTTTACCGCTCCAAACACCACATCTTGGTTATACACAACCTTCCTTTTTTCTACATTCCAAAGTTTATAACCTTTTAAACCATCCTTATATCCAATAAAGATGCACCTTTCAAATTTAATATCCAACTTGGTTTTTTCTCCTTTGGAACATGTACACATGCATCATAACCAAATACCCTTAGATATGAAAGAAATGGTTTCTTACCAATGCATAACTCATGTGGATTCTTATCAACCAACATTGATGAAGGTGATCTATTAAACATGTAAGATGTAGTCTTCACTACCTCTGCCTAGAATTCTTGTTGTTAGTATGAAAATTCTTAGCAAGTGTATAAAAAATAATTCACTTAAGTCATTGGTTAAAGGTGACCCTAACAACAAGATGTGGTTGTTTACGTTTCAAATCTGGAATGACAAAAGAAGAAAACCATGTAGCAAAAAGATCGTGTGTAATCTAAAACATAAAAGAACAAGAAATAACTAATGCAATAACCCAATTGAAGAAGACTTTAAATGAATAATATTTTTATTAGTGACACATGGTGAAGAACATTTACAACATGGGTCTACAAATACCCCTTTGCGAGATGGATCCTTTGATATCCTTGTGCTTCAACGATCTATTTTTCTCTCTCAATATGCAGAAAGCCCAAACAAGATAGAACTCAAGTGGGAGCTCAAATGGCATATGTTGACAATGGTGACAATGTTAGTGATGATGGTGAAGAATGAATGGAAAACCCTCTTATTTATAGAAAACTATTGGGTTAGATTAGAAATTGGAAAATAATAAAATATTATTGACCAAATCAAGATCTAACCGTTGGGAATACTTTATGATATTTTTTTACAGAGGGAGAAGATATTTAAAATGGTCAAATATCTTTATTTAGAAAATGGTTGAAGAAATTAATGAATAAAGTGATTTATTAATCACTTTGCAAGGATTAAGAAAAGTGTAAATTTGAAATAATCATTAAATAATGGTTTAACAATTATTCAAAAAATAAGATTAAAGAATAATAAATCAACACTGCTTTATTTAATTATTCCTAGGTGATTGAGTCAAATGTGTTTAGAAACAATTACCAAATGATGATTTAATAATTATTTCTAGATAAAATTAAATAAATAATGATTTATTCAATTATTCCCATGGTGTTTTTTTATTTTTATTTTAAATAGAAATAATTTAATAATAATGGTTCACTAAATTATTTCCTATGGTGAAAGTGATTTTACTAAGGTAAAGTTAATCTCCCAATGTACGAGCGTCAAGAGAAAATTGTATAATCAAAATATGTTGTAGGATACACTTCCATGAGATACCAAAGGGGAGTCAAATAGAGAGAGAGAGAGAGAGAGAGAGAGAGAGAGATACAACTACAGAAATGCAAAGAAGGACAAAGGAATTGAGGGGTTGAGACCTACTAAGTTGATATAAGTGTTGGGTGTGGAGTTTGATTATATTTTGTATTTAGAGGTATCACCACATTAGACCCCAACCCATAATGTGGCAGTAACACCATCCATAATATTTTCGCAACAAGGGGGATCGAGGGGGGTGGCAACGATCTTTAGGAGCCCCACTAGCAAGGGAGCGAGGGTAGCCCTCGAAGCTAAAAATAGATGTAAAATTGCTTTGTAAAATGTTGTAATTTCATAGTCAATATGGGCCACTCATTAGGAAGAGATCTCACAGTAGAAGTTATGTTTAATTTATGGTTTTTTTCCTTAGAAGGAAACCCCTTGCTACATATGAGGGAATTGTATTATGTCTATGTATATTTGTATTCTGAGTAAGAAAGAGAGAGGAGATTGTGTGAGAGCGAAGAGGGAATTACAACAGATCTACTATAGGTTGTATCCCTTCAGTTTTTTGGATAATATAAAAGGAAGGAGGACTGTTTCCCATGGACATAGCCCAAATCGGGCGTGCCACGTATATCTGTATCTCTCTTGTTTTATGTGCTTTCTATGTTTATATTTCTGCAATATATTTTACGTGTTCTATTTCTATGTAATATATAATTTTATAACAATAAGTATCCTTTTATTTTGGAGTATAAGATATGAAAGAAGGCAAGGGAGGCCTACCAATACCCACCAAGATAACTCAGTACAAATATTAATGGTGAGCCTAGTAATGTGGGACTAAGTTTCAAAGTACATGATATATGATATAGGATATGATGGTGTCAATGGGTAAGAAAGTGATACAATAATATAATGAGTCCCATATACATAATGTTCCTGGAAAATAGAGCCCAAGATTGAAGAAAATAAGATTTGTTGATCTGAGTACATGAGAAATGACGCCCGTAAAGTTGACATAGTGAGGGGGAATCACAACCAAATAATCCTTGTTGCAAAAGGAAGGGCTCTAAATATTTGAATGGATCATCTAAATTATACATGCATGCTATGGGCACTACGAGTGGAAGGAACCAAACCCGTCAAATTTATGGAACTGCTTTTGAGGCTAGATCATGATCTGCTAACATTCGAGAATGTGGGGGGCTACCTGAAGGGTCGCCCCTTGATGATGTCTGGAACATCTTACACACACACCTGGTAAATACTAGTACAACCTACTGGATCATCAGACTATCAAGTGTATGATTATCGATCATGTGATAATGAGCTCAAGTTGAGCATTCGAGAAACAACCAAGTCAAAGGGAAATGAAGATTCCCTTTGCTTGATCCAAGGTTACAACAACAAAGTATAGGTGATCAAGGTGTGGAGTATCATATCATAGTAGATGGTTTGGTGAGATTTAGGGACAAGATCTATTTGCCAGATGACATTGAGCTCAAGAAGCTTATCCTAAAGGAGTTTCACGTCAAGTCATATTCAGCTCATTTGGGATATCAAAAGACTTTGACAATGGTTAAGAAGTTCTACTATTAGCTAAATCTAAATAAAGAGGTGGTTTTGTTCATTGCAAGGTGTTTGTATTTCCAATGGGTAAAAGTACAGTGCAAGCATCCAGGTGGTTTATTACAGCCTATTTTGATTCCAGAGTGGAAATAGGAGGTCATTTACATGGATTTCATCATAGGTTCATTGAAGACATCTAGACAACATGATTTCCTCATGGTTTTGGTTGGAAGGTTGAGCAAGGTAGATCACCTTATTCGTGTTAAGTCTACTAATTGAGCTAGTGAGGTAGCTCATGTCTTCAGCAAGGAGATAGTGAGATTGTATGGTGTTCCTAAGAATATTGTATCTGATAGAGATGCCAAATTCACTTCCAGGATTTGGAAGGAGTTGTTTATAGGTTTGGGGACAGAGTTGGCTTTCAGTACATCTTATCATTTGCAAACATATGGATAGAAAGAGTCAACAAGATTCTGGAGTACATGTTGAGAATGTATAGTATGCATCAGTAGAGGAAGTGGGAAGAGTATATTCCACTGGTTGAATTTTCTTATAATAATGGGTATCGAGAGTCCTTGAAGATGAGTCAATTTGAGGCAATTTATGGGAGGATTTTTAATACTCCTATTAGTTGGAGTGATACAATGAACAAGGTACTTATTGGACCAAATATATTGGTAGAGATGGAACAGGAAATACAAGTTATTAAAAGGAATTTGAAGGAAACACGGGACATGCATAAGAAGTATGCAAATCAAAATGGGGTATTTAAGGAGTTTTAATTTGGGGAACATGTGTACTTGTGTATCAAGCCCAAGAAGAGATCCTTGAGGTTTGAGTGATGTGCTAAGCTGGAATATCGATATTGCAGGCCTTTAGAGATCCTTTAGAGGATTCAGCCAATGGCCTATAGACTTGCACTACCTCCGATAGTGAAATTCCATGATGTTTTCCATGTTTCATTGCTTAATAGGTAGGTCTAGGATTTTGATCATGTGATTAACTAGTCTGTGTTGTAGGTGAAACGAGAGGGAGAATTCCATCCAGAACCACAGTGCATATTGCAACTCAAAAAAATCATGCTCCAATATGGAACAATCGAGTAAGTTCAAGTGCAGGGGAAGCACTTTGGCCCTATGAAGCTACATGGGAGATGGTTGATTAAATGTGGGTTATGTATCCTTCTCTATTTTCTAGTTGAGTGGATGTATTATGGTATATGTGTTTATTGTTGTGTTGGTTATATATATATATATATGTGTGTGTGTGTGTGTGTGTTGTAAATACTCCAACGAGTTGTGTTATAAAGCTCCAATAAGAGGTATGGTGTTCGTGTTATGATCGTCATGGTATCAGTAGTATGATGTGATGTAAATGTTGTTTCGAGCTATGTTATAAAGATCCCATTGTAACATGTGTGTTGGTGGTTTATAAGTGTCATTGAACACTGAGGATGGTGTTACCCTAAGGGGGAGGGGTTTGCAACCCTTGCTTGATTTCATATGCAAATAAAGATAATACCCGGGTCATGGGACATGTATTAAAGGTTGAATTTTGGGAAAAGCATAGTGATGGGTATCACTAGTGATTAATTAATGGCTATGGAAATTGGAAAAGGCATTTAAAAAGTCAAAGAGGTATTAATTGGGATTTTATTTATGAAATGAAGAAAAATAGGAGAAAAGGGAGATGAAGGACCACAAATTTGCATGTGAGAAAAATTGAAGGGAAAATGAAGAAAATACAAGCCTCAATGATAAAAAAAAGGCTTTTGAGGATCAATTGCTAACCTTTTGACATTTTTGGGTTGGGCTCTCTTCTATTCTCTCATTATTTCATACTCTTACACACTTACGACATTCTTAGAGCATTCTTAGATAAATTGCTTTGCAGGTAATAGCTTGCATGTGTGATTTCCTTTCTGATTTATGGATGCATAGTATATGCATGTGATATTTTGTTTATGTGTTATGATTAGCATGGATATTTTCCTTGAGCGACCGTGGCTTTAGCCTTGTCTTGCCATTTCTTGGATAGCCACGATGTTGTGGGTTTTTCCACTTATCTTTTTTATGATTGGTTCACATAATTATTTATGGTTGTGGTTGGAACAAACACTTTGGAAACTCTGGAAAAACTTGGGTTGACTCACTAGCCCTAAAGCCTAGGTTGCGACAAACACTATGGAGCCCTTATTTAGTTGAGTTACTAGTCCTTGGAGTTGGGTTGTAACAATGCCCTAGAAAACCTGGAAGGTTTTGGTTTGAGTTACTAGTTCCTAGATCCATTGACAACTTGGGTAGAGACTAATCTATTTGGTGTTAGTGATGTCTGACTGTGAGCCATGAGGTGGAATCACTAGTTGAGGGTTAAGGTTGTTTGGCCTCTAGAAGTCCTAGTTTGGTTTGTCTTTATTTATTCCATGAGATCCCACATTCATGCTTGTAATATGGGATGGGGGTGATTGGTTGAAAGAGGGATTTGGTTCAACCCAATATATGGTCAGGTGGTGCATGGAAGTCCTTGACCTGGTTGGTATTTTAATATATTATTGTGAGAAATTT
>APFE031335384.1:3784-65918 GCA_000404065.3 Pinus taeda
AGGAAATCCTTGAGAGATTGAGATTGAAAAAGAGTTTCATCTAGCCTTATGATCCTCATAGCTTCATCTGTGACAGAAAAAAAAAAGCATAAACTATCCCCCTACATCCATCATAGAATTCCAGAAATAGAACATTATGCAAATCAAAATGAATGGGTGGAGGGAACACTTATAGAACAAGATAGTGAACAAGTTGAAGTAGAAAATGTTATGAAAGATTTGAAAAGACAACTTGATCAAGATTCCTTTGTACAGGTGCCTGAAGAATATTCACAGAAACCAACACAGGAGGATAGTGCACAAACATCAGGACAACCAAAGACTTCAGGACAGGGAAAAGATTCAGGATCACAGAGCATTTCTGAGGAGTTGACCCAAACTGATACAAACATGGGCAGTCCTCCAGTATTACATACTCCTCTTAATGAGAAAAGAATTCAAAAAAGAAGTAGAAATGAGGCCAGCCCCTCTACAGTACCATTGGACCAAGTATATGTAAAAAGGCAAAGATTGAATCGTCTATCTGAGGAGGAATATGAAGAAACAAGAAGTGACACAATGCAAACGACACTGGTGGGGGAGACATCATCTACCTCCCAAACACAAGCATTAAGTAGACAACAAAGTGTAGAAGTGTCATCACTAAGGACAACTTCAGAGTAGAGCCAAGATTTAAAAGAAAAATACTAATAAATTATGGCTAGGAATGAGAAGCTCAAAGCTCAGGCCTATGCCCATTATCTAAAGATGGCACCTACAAATCAGACAAGATTGATGTCAACTTTTTACATCAAAGAGGGAAAGATGAAAATGAATTTTTTGAAACCAATGGTACAACAGCCAAAGTCCATGGCTGATTATTTTAGAAAAATTTTTGAAGTTCTTGCCAAAGACATTCACCCAATTGATCAGATTGAGCCCCATAAGCAAACGGGTGAGATGGTCTATTCAACATTAACTAGTAAAGCCATCACTGCACATCAGTTGGAGAATTCTCTAAGTAATACTACAACACAACTACAATTGGAAAGAGCCTCTTCTTAGGCTAAGGATACCAGGATCAAATCATTAGAAGACCTGGTAATTGAGTTGGTACATGATCCCAAGGATGTTAAGGCAACTGAAATATTGATAAAGAAAAAGAATGATGACATTGCTACACTTAGGAAACAACTTAAACTCCCTCCCCTCGTACATCCACAAACAACAGAAGTAATTGAGAAACAAAATGAGGAAGAGCTTATGGATTTAATCCTTACGTTAAATGAACAGTTGAAGGCAATAGAGAAAGAGCTAGAAAAATCTTTGCAGTCTAGACAGAGTGAGTCAACCACCATGCCTCCGACTGTAATACCAATAATTTCTATAGTAGTGCCATCTACTATTGCAACATCTTTGGCATCTAAGATTCCCCTAGCAACAACTCTGCCCACAACAACAACAACAGGTACATCAGAAGCAACAACAACTTCAACAAAGCAGATAGAGGACTTAATAAAGTCCATGGAAGAAATGAAAATCCAAGCAACTGAAATAAAGAAACTAAAAGAGATGGTTAGTAGCTTGGAGAGCAACTATGAGATATCACAAATTAATTACACTGAAGAAGAGAGAAAAAACAGAAGGATGACAAAAGGAATATGAACATTAGAGAATGACTTAACAATGGAAAAACCTTTAAGGGATATTAGAGAGATTTTATAGACCAATATCATTGATTCCATCAATGATATTTGGTCTTCAATTCAAATCATTTTTGAACAGACTGAGCTAGTGAAATTAGCTACTGACGCTATAAAGAAGACCAGAGAAGAATTGGGAGAAAAACCTAAAGAGGCAACCCAAGTGATCAATTTTTTGAACAACAAAAGCAAGCAACAGCTGGAACAATGGGATATTGAGGATCGTACCGGTACTATCCTAGAAATTAAGAAAGTTCTTACCAAAAAGAACTTAATGCTTAACCTGGAAAGAAGATGCCAAAGTATTCAGGAGGACATAGATGATTTTATGTTAAAATATGGCATTCTAAGAGAAAAAGGCCTACCAAGTCTAATGGTCATAAATGATAAGCTAATGACTCATGGAGAATATGTTGAGAAACTGCAAAAGCAAGCTAAAAGTCAAGCCATTTCTTTCCATAGTAAAAGCACTGCCTACAGGAAAAGTGCTGTATGATGGTTTGGAAAGCCTTTTTTACATTGAGCATGAAGTTAAGCACCTGTTTACTGTTCAACCCAATTTTGCAAAATACACTGAGGCTGACGAAGTATATAGGAAATTAATCATGATGAAGATACCAAATGAAGAATGGTGGACTAGTATGACCAATATCCTATAATTACTATGGTAATTCTCGGGTAAACAGAAAATATTTACTAAGGTAAAGGCTAGTAAACAGGTAAAGAGTATCAGGAACAGGTAAAGAGTATCAGTAGGGAAAAGTAAACGAAGATCCAACACATAATCACCATAGTAACAATAAGAGGCAAATCCGAGTTCCAACCTCCAGCTCATGCATGAATAAAGGGACAACAACAATCAGTTTTCCATCTGTCTCTATATTTTTGTAAAAGATATTTTGTATTTCCTATAATAAGTCTCATATAATTATAAGATATTTTTGATGTAATTTTTGTATAAATACTTCCCCATTCGAAGTATTTTGGGTGGATTTTATAACATCTCTGTAAATCTATGCTATCAAGCTGATAAAGCTTTTGTAATCAAACATGGATCTTTGCTGCAAAAGGAATGAAAATTGAGGACATTTCATCAGATTCTCGTGCAGTGTGATCACAAATAAGTATTCTATCCTTGTGATTTTATGTGCTTTCTATATGTTTCAATGTTTCATGCATCCTAAATCTAAATGGTAAAATAGTCAAAGTGTATCAAAATAAGCTTTATTGCTCTCTACTATCAACAATTTACCATTTTTATGTTTTCTTCTAAGCTATTTTGATAAAGGAATTCTTAATTGATCCTCTATCCCCGTAGTTTTTCTCATAAGTCCCTGGTATAGGATTCTTAATTTCCCTCTGCTAGTTGACCTATCTTCCTTTCCTCTTTCTAATCCTGACTTGAGGATTCTTAATTTCCCTCTAGTTTTGAGCAGAAACATCACCCATTCAAGCCCCAAAGTTTGTTTTTATTCTGTTATCCCACCTGCTGAACTCATACCTCAGCAATTTGATGTGATCCAGTGAATTATCCCTGATTGACTCCATAGCCCAATGGCCTAAAATCCTAGTTTTCCCATTTGTTTCAGAATTCCACCACTCTCAAACAAAACAACCTCATTGAAAATTAATAGCTAGCCTAAACTCTTTTCAAACATAGCTAAATCATAAAGAGAGAACCCTCTCTGAGTGTAGATTGGCTAGAATCTACACTTAAAAGATTGGTTTGTGGTTACCTTGGATCCTTTCCTTCTTTTAATGAATTCCAAGGAAAGTTTGAGTGATAACATAGTGGCGACCATACTGGGGAAGAACAAACCCTCAGTTGAAATAAACCTTTGAGAAACCGAAAAGTTTAATTTAAAGTATCTTAAAGGATTGTTAGAAGTTATTATGGAAATTCATAAAAGAAAAGCATTTTAAAGTCTTGAAATCTGGCTTCAGGGAGAGCTCATTACACCAGGGCTAATTCTGACCCAAATCCTCCCCCTGTGTTTGAAAATCCCAACCTGATTCCGAGAATCCTTAGAAGACAAGAAAGTTCATTGAGCCCCAGACCTTTGTACAGATCACAATCATGTCCTGTTGAGAGGCTTTTCTTAGAAGATATTCCTTTTGATGAACATTTTGAGCTTTCTATGTTTAGAACCACATCTGACAGTGAACTATTGGACCTAGTCCAAGATCCAAAATTCCTCAGATAACTTGAAACCCAACGAGCTAATTTGTCAATTGTTCGATATCTACAGGATTCCACTCAGTCATCTCTTACGACTGATAGGACACCTGAACTTTCTGAAACAACATCACTTTCTGCTAGTTCATCATTATTTCCCCACTCTTCTGAAGTTCACTCCACCCCTTCCTTCATTCCTTTAATTACTCTCCCACCAATCATCACTCGACAGACCCCAACTCTAGTTCATACTACTACCCAACCTAGAATCATGGTCAATAGATATGCTCCCCTTGTGATGCTTGCTCCTATAGGTGCCATGCCTCAGGACTATAAGAGTAAAATTACTACTTTTGATGGCACTGGAACCTACACATCTCAACAACACACTAAGAAAATGACCGACTATTTTGAGATATATGAAATTGACACAGTTGATGTTCAAATGAAAATTTTTGTTCAGAGTCTAACTGGGGAAGTTAGAACTTGGTTTAGATCTTTAGCCGCCCAAAGTATAGGTAGCTTAAGAGTTCTCTACCAACAATTCTTGAATATGTGGGAGAAAAGGAAGGACCCCCTACAGATTTTATCTGAATATGAGAACCTAAAAGGGGACCTCATGAAACCGTTCAGGACTATTGCACTAGGTTCAATAGTGTTTATAATGCCATTCCACTCAACCTTAGACCCCCACCTAGTTTAGCCCTAATCAAATTTCCTGATGGATTTGATTCAGATATGGCTTTCTAGTTAAGAGAAAGAAACCCCCCCACTTTGGAAGAAATGCAGAGTGTAGCAGTAAGTGTTGAGGCTAACCTACTTTCCAAACGATCCCTAGGAACGAGAGAAGAATACCTACAAAAGAAGATAATACACCCTTTTAACAAAATATGGATGCTATAGTTAAAGGAATGGATAGATTGTTGGACAGAGTTGAAACTATTGAAAAGAAATCTCCTTGGGATGGCCAATAGGCTAATGCCGTGAGAAATCCTAATTTTAGAAAAAATCAAAACCAAAATGTTGGAAAGAATATCCCTGACCAGAACATTAGACCACCTTTCCAAGAAAACTATGTAGAAGCCTCACATTTAGAATATCCCCAAGAAGATACTCAGATCAATTTAATGGGTCTAGATTATGAGGAAAAATTTTTCCTGACTCAGGATGATCAAGAATCATACATGCTCCAACAATTCCAAACCCAAATAGGAGAATCATTTGATTTTAAACAAGGGTATGATTTTGCTATTTTCGAGGTACATAAACAATGAAATTTAAGAAGCAGAAGAAAAGCTAATGCTCCAGGACAAAACCAGAAAACAACTCCTAATCAATTTGATAAAATTAAAATAGTTCCAGTAACCAAAAACCTTCGAATCCTGTCTAGATCAAACAAAAATCCTCCCAGCCCCACCATAGAGGATGTTTATGATAATCACCCCAATAATGAACAACCGCCTACTTCTCTTCCCTCCAAGGAAACATTGGATGAATCTCCAAAGGTCATATTAGAAAAATCAACAAAGAATGTCCCAGATCCTGAAAGAGAAGAAGACATAGAAAACACTACTAACAGAAATCCAAAAGTTCAAATAGACAAAGCACTTTTTCCTTTTAATCTAGGGGCTGAGGTTGCCAAGCTTAAAATTTCGGTTCCCTTGACAGAACTGGTAAAACATGATGCTTACAGGTCTCAGATAAGCAAATCATTAAATATCATTGAAAATGAAGATTCTGTAAATTTATTTGATGATCAACCTAAGTTACTTTTTGGACCAGATGTTAATGGAAAACCAGTTGAAGGAGGGGTACCTCCCTTCTATATCACTCTTAACATCCATGATAAAACCCTACACAATGCCATGCTAGACTCGGGAGCCTCACACAATCTTATGCCAAGATCTGTAATGGAAAAACTTAACTTAGATATCACCAAACCTTACAAAGATATTTTCTCCTTTGATTCAAGCCATGTTAAATGCCTAGGTCTCATAAAAGATTTGTGTGTCTCCCTAGTTCAGTATTATGCCAAAACTATACTCATGGACATTATTGTTGCTGATATACCACCCAAGTATGGTATGCTGTTGTCCAGGTCCTGGGGTGCTAAACTCCAAGGATCTCTTCAATTATATATGTCTTATGCTACCATTTCAGTTTTCGGACATCCCAAGAAATTGTATAGAGAAACTTTGATGAATTATGTAGTGAGTAGTCAGGAAAAGCCTCAGAACTTTCCTATATATTCATTACATTCTGACATGGATTGTTTTATTCTTTACAATGCTGAAACAAATCAAGAAGATATTTCAACTAATATAATATTAGAACCAAAAGAAATTGCAAAAGAAAATTCAAATGTCCAAATTCAAGAGATATCAGACAACAAAGAAAATCTAGATGCCTTAGCTAAGAAAGATTCCACTACCCCAGAAGAAAATTATGAACATGAAATCCTATGGCATCTGGAATTTGATGGTTTAGTAAACAAGTTGGGTGTAGGAGCAGGTGTATGGGTTTACAATTTAGAGAATGATCATGCATAAGGACATGCTTACAGGTTAAACTTCAAATGTACAAACAATATAGCCGAGTGTGAAGCACTTCTGTTAGGACTAAAACTGGTTAAGAGATTAGGAGCCATCGGAGTTTCAATCATGGGAGATTCTGAGTTAGTGATCAAACAAATAAAAGCTATTTACATGACCAAGGATCCTAGGTTGGGAGTTTATAGAGGAATAGTCATAGAAATACTAAATAGCTTTTTAGAAACCAAACTTGTTGTTATCCCCAGAAAACACAACATACAGGCTCACAGCCTAGCCATGTTTGCTAGTACTTGTAAGTTGCCTTTTGAGCCTAATCATCAGTATACTGTTGAGGTTAGGCATATACCTACGATTCCTGACAATTTAAAGAACTGGAAAGTATTTGAGAATGATCAGCAAATTAATATTTTTTTAACTTTAGTAATGAATTTGTAAATACAAACATAGATACTGACATAGTAGTATATTGTAATTATTCTAATGTAGTAGAAATAAATGAGCTAGAAGGAAATCAAATAAAAGATAGACTTAATCCTACAAAATTCACAAAAACAGATATTAAGGATTTAAAACAAATAGAAATTGATGAAATAATTGATGACGAAACTGAAGTCATAAACTTTAAAGATAATTTCTTGCCCAAAGGACTAACTCCATTGGAGGACTTATTCAACTCAAATGATATTCCTAAAAAGCCTAAGATGGAGCCTTTGAAAGCAGACATTGAGATATGCAACATAGGAACTCAAGAGAATCTTAAACTAATAAAATTGTCTAAATCATTACCCCTTGAAGAAAAACTGAAATATATTGAGCTAATGAAAGAATTCCAGGATGTTTTTGCCTAGAGTTGTGATGATTTAAAATCTTATGATACTAGTATTATACAACACACTATTCCTTTGAAGGAAGATCATAAACCTTTTAGGCAAAAGTTAAGAAGAATCAATCCTGTTTTATTACCTTCCATTGAAAAAGAGATCAAACGAATGTATGAAGCAGGAACCATTGCCCCCATTAGGTTTTCAGATTGGGTGTCCAATCTTGTCCCTACAAGAAAGAAAACAAGAGAAATCACATTGTGTGTTGACCTTAGAAATTTGAACAAAGTCTCACTCAAAGAAAACTATCCCTTACCTAAAATGGATCACATTCTGCAAAGGGTAGTAGGTTCTACAAGGATTTCACTTTTAGATGGATTCTCGGGTTACAACCAAATTTTAGTCCATCATGATGACCAAGAAAAAACTACATTCACAACACCATGGGGCACCTTCATGTATGTTACAATTCCCTTTGGATTGAAAAATGCAAGAGCCACCTTTCAAAGGGCAATGGATATTGCCTTTGCAAAGGAAATCCATGATTTCTTGGTTATATACCTTGATGATATAACAGTTTTTTCTAATTCAGATCAACAACACCTGGATCATCTCAGGCAAGTTTTTCTTAAATGCAGAAAATTTGGCATCTCGCTGAACCCAAAGAAGTCTTTATTTGGTTTGGAAGAAGGAAAACTATTAGGCCACATTATCTCTAAAGATGGAATTCGGATTAACCCAACCAGGATTGAAGCTATCTTGCAAATACCTCACCCAAGAAAAATTAAAGAACTCTAGCCATTTTCAGGGGAAATAATTTCTTTAAGAGGATTCATCTCTAATTTAGCTGAACTAATTAGATCATTGAATAATATGTTGAAAAAGGATTCGACCATTAAGTGGATAGTAGAGGCTAAACAATCATTCAAAGAAATAAAATTAACCTTAACTCGAACATTAGTCTTTACAAGCCCAAAATTTGATAGAGACTTCATGATCTTTTCATTTGCATCATAACACACCATATCTGCAGTTTTACTACAAAAGGATGATCAAGGATGTGAAAAACCAATAGCCTTTTTTAGTAAAGTTCTTAGAGATGCCTCATTAAAGTATAAAATAATGGAGAAACAAGCTTTTGCTTTGGTAAAATCTATTAAGGATTTCAGAGTCTATATATTGTATTCTCATGTAATAGCTTATGTTCCCAATGTTGTAGTCAAAGATATCCTAACGCAGGATGGAGTTTATGGAAAAAGGGGAAAATGGATAGCTACTATTTTAGAATATGATATAGAGATAAAACCTACCAAGTTAATTAAAGGTTAGGGGTTGGCCAAACTTATGGCAGAAACAAATTGCCAAGCCCTAGACATTAATCTTATTGCAGAACTGGATAATGAATAGGAGACGGCGACTCCACAAATCAGCCATCCCCTTCTAGATTCCCCCTGGTACCCTGATATTATATATGTTCTACAGAACCTGCAGGCTCCTCCAGGGTTATCTAGAACTACGAGTAGGTTTTTGAAAATGAAAGCTTCAAAATTTTGCATTCTAGATAATACTTTATTTTGGAAAAATCATGAAGGTATTTTGTTAAATTGTTTATTAAAAGAAGAATCTGACAAAGTACTCCAAGAATTTCATGCAGGGGATTGCAGTGGACATCTCTACTGGAAGTCAACTGTTGATAAAATTCTAAGAGCAGGAATTTACTGGTCAACCTTGTTTGCAGATGTTAAAAAAATTGTAACTTCCTGCCATAAATGCTAGATCTTCGAAGGCAGACGAAAATTTTTACCCTTGCCCTATTTCCACAGAAAAACCTTTTCAACAATGGGGTCTTGACTTCATTGGAGAAATTCATCCACCCTCTTCTGCTCAGCATAAATGGATATTCACTGCAACTGATTACTTTACCAAATGGATAGAAGCTATTCCCTATAGACAGGCCGCTGATACTATAATAATAGGTTTTCTAGAGGCTAATATTCTGTCTAGGTTTGCTTGTCCTAACAAAATTATCACGGATAATGCTGCAGCCTTCAAATCAAAGAAAATGATTGATTTTTGTCACAAGTATCATATAACACTTGGTCATTCCACAACTTACTATCCTCAAGGGAATGGACTTGTAGAATCCTTCAATAAAAGTTTAAATGAATATTATCAAAAAACTATTGGAAGACAATAAGAAAACTTGGAACAAGAAATTAACCAATGCTTTGTGGGTAGATAGGCTTACAACTAAGAAATCTATTGGAACCAGTCCCTATGAGCTAGTATATGGAATGGAGGTAGTTTTCTCCTCATTTTTAGGAGTTCCAGTCATGAAATTACTTGAAGAAGCCCAAGTGGAGCCAAATGATATACAGAGGAGAACTAACCAGACTATCCATTTACAGCAAATCGGGGAGGAAGTATACAACCGAGCCCAAGTACCGCAAGAAAAACTTAAGAAGATTTTTGACAAAAGGACCAAACAGAAGACTTCTGTCTGGGAGATAAAGTGTTGAAGTGGGATTCAAGAAGAGAGGACAAAGGGAAAAATGGGAAGTTTGACTTCCTGTGGAAAGGACCATATATTATATATGCTTTCAGAGGTAATAATTCTTACTTTCTTAAAGAATTGGATGGTGCAGAGATCGAAGGAGGACCAGTCAATGGTTGAATGTTAAAGCACTATATTGACCCAATTTACTAATTTTACCAGTTTATTTGTACATACTATATCCTTCATAATGTTCAGTGATGATTGGATGGTGAACGTTTTGGAGTTGAAGCCCGAAGAGAAGGCCCTAAGCTTCAGAAGTATTACTGTCAGTAAATATCAATAAATCAGCAAGGTAAAGGAGAATTGCAGAATAAAATCACAATCTTTCAGAAGGCCATTGATCTACAATTCTCGACCTTCCACCAAGAAAATTCATCCCCAAGTGGAGCCACTGTTATGTTCCTATACCAATAGGTGTCATATATCATGATTGAATTAGTTTAGCTTTGAAATATGTACATACCTTGCTTTCTGCAAATGTTTTCCATATTTGTAAAAAAAATCAAAGAAAAAATTAAAAAATGTAAAGAGGGTATGTCCTAAAAGAAAAATCAAAGGACAAAAAGAATAAAGAAAATGTCAAAAAATGAAAGAAAATGAACCCCAAATAAAAAGAAAAAAGACCATAAAAGTGTGCAAATCCAAATGCCACTGCTATTTTAGTTTTTGTATAAAAAAGATTGTGTGCAACTTGTTACCTATGTCATAATCCATGGTAACCAAATAGTTTAATCTTGGTTATTCCATGTTTTGAATTTCATGTTTATAGATAGAGAATAAAATTTGACCAAATTTTTTAATCTTGGCAGATAACTAGATTAGGTAGAGTAAATAAATGGAGCTCAACAGTTTAATATGAGCCCTTGTATGTAATAAGGATAGACTTAGATAGAATTCCATTGTAAAAGAAAAGAAAAGTTTGATAAGGGTTTGCCAGTTTAAGTGCACCCTAATAAAGAGAATTAAAAATGGTAGGATAAGTAGGTAGGGTAAGTAGATGAATGGTTGCAGAATTATGTATGATGAATGGTTAAGTTAAAAGCTTAAAATCATTTTCTTTCATCATTACATTATTTTGGTAAAGAAAATGGATGACAATGAAGACATTTACATCATGGACAAAAGTCAAGCTAATTAACCTCCTCACTCATTTTTCCCTAAATTTTACTAATTTCCCATAAGTACTAGACACCAACAACCTGAAAGTTAAAGGGGCTCAGAGCATTTATTTGACTTTTGGAGGGGCCAGACCCTCGGCCCAAGAACTTGTAAGGCCTAAGTGCTAAAGCCCCTTCATCAAAATTCCACCCCCTCCACATTTCATTCATTCCCTTCAAACTCTTTTCCTAAGGTAAAATCACTTTTTACTCAGGAAAATAAATGGTTCTTCATAAAAACCCCCAAAACACATTTTAGCCTAAGTTATAATGTTGGATGATGAATGTATTTTCAGAAACATTTACTTAGCGCAAATTCTTTTTCCATATTTCATATTAACTTTTAATTCTTATTATCTATTTAAATCCTGAAGAAATTACCCTTTCCTATATATATTATTAATAAAAACCCCAAATAAATAAATATCCCATCCAGAAGGTTTGAAACATAAACCATAAATAAAGGTAATTAATTTGGATTAATTAATCGATTCACGATTGGTTAACAGCCAAACCCCCGATGTGTTAAAAATGAATTAATTAGTCATCTGGATTAATTAATAGCCTCTCCACCAGTACAATCACCCTCGATATAATTAAAGTCATTTTAATTATGATAATTAAGCCATCGAGCCCCCTCCATTAATTCCCTAACATCTTCCGCCACCGACTACCGTTCGATCTCCCTTCCATCATCCAACGGTCCTCGCTCATATCGTGTGGACCTTTTGGTCAAACGTTAACCATGCGATATAAGTGGTTTTGACTTTTCGCCAATGCTACGTGTCGTTTGATTTGTGGCATTGCGAGACCCTCTGCCAAAACCACCAAACTCTCATAAGCGGTGCGATCAATCTTGCTGACCACCTCCACTAAACGACAAAGTGTCCCATCCTTAGTTGACGCCAACTATCTCTATCCCCATTCACCCACTAAAATTCATTGACTTTGCGCATAAAAACAAAAATGTTCTTTTTTTTTTCTTTTTTCCCAGAAAAGAAACTTTTGTTCATGCACGCACAAAGTACGTCCAGACCAGCAACTGACTTCCAATCGCCAACCGCCATCAGTTGCTGAACTCCGAGCCACTGCAGACTACTGTGCGCATTTAACAAAGCTTTCACGACAACCATTTGCCTCTTCAGTCTACCATAACCAGGTATTTACCATATTCCTTTTCAAAAATCCTGAATTGTACTGAAATCTCACCAAATTACTCCAAAGTTTAATTAATTCAGTACAATTATGTTATTTTTTAGTCCCAAGATTTCCCCAAGCACTTGTTTTACTTGAAAACCTCGAAAAACCCTAACTTTCTTCCTTGAATACACAAGAAGCAAGGATGGAAGCTCCCGTTGCCCTAAATGTCACGCCAATCACTACTCCCCACAGGGATTTGGACCACCTTCCCTTGGCTGATAAAGATTTTCAAATAAAGGACCTTACTTTTGATGAAACCCCCTTGAAGCTATACTGCAGGTATCTGGACAATTATTTGAACAATGCTGATAAAATAGGTCTTTGGGAGTCCAACCTCCCCAAATATCAATTCCCCACTGTCCATATTTTCCTAGATATTTTCCACCAATGCCATGGAAACTACAACCCCAATTTGATAGCTGTAATGTCTCCTAACGAGGAATTCCTTTTCACCATTACAACTGAGTCTATAAATAAAATGTTGCAATTACAACCTGGCTAGGACCTCACTCCTCTTTCCATTTCCAATTTACTTGAGAAATCTTCAAGGCTGTTCAGTTCCGAAATTAACCAAGTTTGTCAGACCTTCATGGAAGAAAAATATAGGCCAAAACACCCCCTCCTTATATGTTAAGCTTCTTTACAAGTTTGGTCAAGAATATCATCACCGTGATTTCTTGCATCTTGGGTTTTACTACCAATCAATATGTAGATGAGTTGACCTTAGCCTACATGTCTATGTTCACCCCTGATCAACCTCCTGCATTCAAATTTGACTATGCCACATTCATTGCTGATAAAATGCATGACTAATTCATGAGGTTAGAAAATGAGAGAGTCTTTAAATATTCTTCAGTCCTTTATCATCTTTTCCTCTACTATCAAAGTGGCAAATTCCCTTTCTCTATACAAAATCTTGACACTAGAGGGAAACCCAGGTCAGTTACCTTTTGGACTTCCATTTTTGACAATTCACCTTCTTCTCCCTATCCTTATACACATTTTATTGATCAATTTGTGCATCAAGTAACTACCATGTTGATAGGAAGTTCCCTTCCTAGAATCAGTGACGATATCAAGATAATTCTTCAGTTATCCAAGCAAAACAATGTAAACTTTGAAACGAGAACTATAAACTCAAAATGGGAACTCTTGCCAAAAAACCCCAAAAAAACATCAAAAACAGTGCTAAAAACGAAAACTGTGTATACTGGAATGATGATTTTATTTTTTAGGGGTCAATTTTGAACATGTTTTAAAAATGGTAGTGACTACGAAATTTACTACGAAATATTCGTGCGAAATATAGCTTCAAAACGAAAAAGTGATGATACTGGAACAATGATTTTTTTTTTAGGGTCGATTTTCAAACTTTTTAAAAAATGCTAGTAAAACCAAATTTTTATGTGCCAAACAAAGTTGTTTATGAGGAAAAAAAACACATTAATGTTTTTGGTAGAATATCATTTTTTTTCCTAGGTATAAATTCAATATATTTTCAACCATAACATGCTAGACACAAAAGAAATTGAAATTTTTTCAACTATAAAATTAAAAAGCCATGACATTATGAACAAATTACATCACTAAATGAATTCAAAAGTCATTATTTGTATATTGAATAAAACATACATTATATCTCTAATTTAATATTGCATTGTAGATATTTTAAACAATAAAAGTTATCATAATTAAGACATATAATCCAACAACACAAAAATGCCTCATAACTTCTCATTTAACACCATATGGAAATCATTAATTTTATTTCAAGATACGATGCATACATCAGTTATATAAACTGTTTTATGAATATCCTACATAGACATGGATTTCTAAACAAATAAATGCATGGGAATTCATTTGTGGACATAAAGATTAATACAAAATGAATGTAATGGAACTCAATTAGACCTATGCCAAAAGAAGGTTTTGGTAACAAGAGCTATGTACACATCTAAATAAAGATATAGCTTTTTAGGTGTAAGTATACTGACCCCGTAGCATTATAATGTTGCTGCAATTGCCATATTATCGTTACTAGGTTTATGAAATATTTAATTATTAAAAATTAGTTTAATATTTCGTCAATCATTTGCACAGAGCAAAAACCCTTGTGGCATAATCAACGAAGGTGCTGGAGATAATGGAAACGATGAATATTCATGCATCGTTGCAAATTCTCATCGAACGTGACAATTTGTTCAAAGCTATTTCTCAAGCCTCTCCAATGTTCCCATTTATAAAGTAAGTTAGTAGAACAAATGAATCCAAAATACAGTAGAGGTCAGGCAGAGATTCCATTTGGAAGAAAATGGGATGAAATAAATTCATCTTTGTAGCTTAAAAAAGAAGTATAGACAAGCAAGAAGAAAAATGATTCGTTTTTAAAGAAATGAACTGCCACAAGATGGAATCGAAAACATAAAATCCCTAAGAATCACAAAGAGCAAAGTGATACATTTATTAACAAAATCAGAACAAGGAACAAAACTTCCGCATGAAGTTTAGTTAACATACACGTAAACTAAAACCTAGCTCTTAATAGAAGATAGTACAACATTAAAATGTCAGAAACCTAGTGCTATTTAGAAACACATGCATTGAAGACAGTACACCATTATTTGAGAATTCAAGAATCATTAATCTCAATAGACGATCAAGAACTAGTAGAGATGGAAATATATCCTTAATATAGTTTATCCTAATTAGTCTAAATTAAAATTATACACACAAAAATATATTCATAGTAGAGATTCCATGGTGGAAACTAACATTTCTATTGACTAGATTATTAGAGAAACCAAAGGGTAAAAGGAGGATTATAAATTATGAGCGATTGAAAAATTCCTCACCACATTAGAGCACTAGGATACTTGGAAGAATGAAAACGAAGTTTTGAAACTTGTGAGGATTAAAACTAAAAAGGTTCCACACAACAATCTTATCCCGTTGAGGCCTATCAACACTGAGCATGCCATCAAAGATAAGAGAAATTAGATAGTGAATTCACATGCAAGATCGAGAAACGAATTCTAACTATTAAAAAGAAAATTTACACATCAAACATGTAACTCATTTTGCAAATTTTATTTGATAATGTAGAAGAAATATAATCAATGAAATATTAATTAATAATCATTAAACATTCAGTAACGACCAATAATTCCTTTACATGCTAAGGGAATGAGATATTCCTTAGAAACTAGATGATGATTGATAGTAGGAACTAATATCACCTAAACATAGATGGACAAATTTACCATATCACATCAAGCACATTTTCCTAATTATCCTTATTTTAATTTTGAGCATGACAAATTCATAGGAGGCTAGGATTTCGCTAAAAAGAGGAACTGGAGTCAAATTATAGTGAATCTCCTCTAATCACCCTCACTAAACTGATCACCCTCTCCATAAAATATGTTCACAAAAATTTCACAAGGAATCCCAGAAGCAAGTTTCATTTGTTCTAAAGCAACTCAGTTACACCTCAAGGACCTTGTTACTCCCTCATAAATGTGTTCTCGATAAATGAAGGTAGCATAACTTCATTTGCTATCAATAAATCTCAAACTTAGATGCGAGAGGATTTTCTCTCAAGAATGAAATAATTGGAAAAGACAAGAAAGTTCCCAGAAGATAACTCTAGTGTCAATCACAATCCTAATAATGCATCAGCAAAATCATACCCCACATGTAGGGAGAATACGATGAGCTACCTATGACCACTCGATTTACTTTGATTAGAGTATCTAAGGCCATAATAATAATCTATTTTAATTTCTTTCCAAACCTTTAAAGGAAGGTCACTGTCATTGTGTTATGCTCTTAACCTGCAAAAAGATACCCAAATACAGAATATGCGAAGAAAGATACCAAGAACATAGAATAGTGAGAGTAAACAACAAATATTTTATTATTCAGAAAGCAATGTTCACTGGGCTCTTTGAGGGGGCAACCTCCAATAGAGCAGAGCTCAATTCTAAAATAAGACACGATGCTCCTTGTAGGGAGTCTCTATCCTTTATATATGACTCATACATGCAATACCATGGATCATTACCATGGGTTTTATTAATACCATCTATCTAATACTAGGCCCATTTGCAACTAACTGTGGTCCCATCATTAATAGCGGGTTAACCACTTACAATTATTAATATGGGATTTATTGAATCTTTATTATGACGTGATCCCACTACATAAATAAGGGGGTTAGGGTGGGACCCTAACATGCCCTCCCCCTGAAGAATAGCCTTGTCCTCAAGGCTGAAGCTGCGGAAACTGCTGAAGAATAGTGGCTGGTTCCCAAGTTGCATCTTCCAGAGAGGTGTCTTTCCACTTGACGAGGACTTCCCTAATCACTCGGCCATGCAGGGGCCGTTCTCGTGTGTTCAGGACCTATTCAGGTTGGAGCCAGATTGACCCTTCCTCGTCCAATTCAGGTAGACTGGTTTGAATTCTGCAGTTGTTCCCAATCACTTTCTTGAGGCATGAGACATGGAAAACTGGATGGATTTTTGTAGTAGGCGGCAAAGCTAGCTTGTATGCTACTTCTCCAATGCGCTGAAGTACTTGATATGGTCCGTAGAATTTTGGAGATAGTTTCTGACAACCCTTGTCTTTGAGTGATGTTTGCTTATATGGTTGCAGCCTAAAAAATACCTGATCCCCTTCTTGAAATTGGCGCTTTGAGCGATGCTGGTCTACCTTTTGCTTCATGCGGTTTTGAGCTTGATGAAGATTCTCTCTAAGATGGGCGAGCATGGTTGAACGGTTTTGTAGGAGTTGATCCACTGCTTGTACGTTTGAGCACCCCTTGATATAAGAAGTAGGGGAAGGAGGGAGTTTACCATATATTGCTTCATAGGGAGTCATTTTGGTGGTGGCATGATAGTTGGTGTTATACCACCATTCAGCCAGAGGTAACCACTGTACCCAAAGATGTTGCTTTTCTGAAGTGAAACACCTAAGGTAGGTTTCCATACATTTGTTGACGGCTTTAGTTTGACCATCCGTTTGTGGATGATAGGAAGTATTGAGTTTTAGTTAGGTGCCTTGTAGCTTGAAGAGTTCCTGTGAAAAATCACTGGTGAAGATCGGGTCACGATCGGACACAATAGAAGTGGGCATTCCATGCAATTTGAAGATATGATCCATGAAAGATTGAGTGACCAAAGTCAGTGTGAACGGGTGGGGTAGGGCGCAGAAATGAGCATACATCCAAAGTCTGTCCACAACCACCATGATGACTGACTTGTTTCCTAACTTTGGAAGACCTGTAATGAAACCCATAGAAACCTTCGTCCATATTGATGCCAGGATGGGCAATGGTTGTAATGTGCCTGGTGCTTTGACGTCTCCCCTTTGTGGCATTGACAGACATCGCATTCTGCTACAAAAGTAAGGATGTCCTTTTTCATGCCTGTCCAAAACAATGATCTTCTGGTGCGAACATACGTCTTCTGAAAACCTGAATGTACTGCAATGGGGGATGAGTGCAATTATGCCAAAATGCGACTTTTGAGGGTGGATGTTGGTGATATTACGACTCTGTCCCTGTAGTGAAGAATCTCATCCTGCCACGAGTATCCCTTGGTGGAATTTGGATCTCCCTGCAATTGAGAAATGAGTTGGGAGACCCCGGGATGTGAAAACCATTCCCTGCAAGCCTCTTCAATCCATTCTGGAATGGGAAGGGAAATTGCTAGCAGGGTACTTTCGTCCTCAAATTGGCAAGATAATGCATCTGCTACACTCTTTTCTTGCCCTTTTTTGTAAATGATCTCATAATCATATCCCAACATTTTGGCGAGCGATTTATTTTGTTGTGGGGAGGATAGGTGTTGCTCCAAAAAATATTTAAGACTGTGATGGTCTGTGTGGATTCGGAAACGTCGCCCCAGTAAGTAAGGTTGCCAAGTCTCTACTGCATGTAATATGGCCATCATTTCCTTCTCATAGGTAGATTGGCCTAGATTCTTCCCACTTAGTTGTTGGCTTGTGAAGGCCAAAGGTCGACCTTCCTGCATTAATAATTTCCAAATACCTATCCCCGAAGCATCACATTCAATGACAAAATATTTGGTGAAATCAGGTAGTGCTAAGACTGGAGTGGAACACATGGCATTTTTGAGAGCTGTAAATGCCTACTTTGTGTCCTCATTCCAAAAGAATGAATTTTTCTTCAGGAGTTGAGTGAGGGGCTTCACTATGTGACCATAATTGCGGAAAAATTTTCGATAATATTCTGTGAGACCCAAAACTCCTCTCAGGCTCTTCAAGGTCTTAGGTTGAGGCCAATCCTGCATTGCCTGTATCATTTTAGGGTCCACCTTGACACCTGCACACCCCACAATGTGGCCCAAATACTCAAATTCTTCCATGCCAAATAAACACTTGGACATCTTAACAAATAATTTATGCTTGCGGAGTAGTTGCAAGAGTAGATCTACATGCTGAAGATGTATGGCCCAAGTGCAACTATAGATAAGGATGTCATCGAAGAAGACAAGGACAAATTTCTTGAGATATGGTTTGAGAAGGTGGTTCATAAGGCTCTAAAAAGTAGATGGGGCATTACAAAGACTCAATGGCATGACCAGGAACTCATAATGGTCCTCATGAGTTCGGAAAGCAGTCTTTGGAATGTCGACTTCCTTCATGCAAATTTGGTGGTAGCCTGAGCGAAGATCCAGCTTAGTGAAGAATTGAGCCCCATTGAGTTCATCCAACAAATCATCAACCACCGGGATGGGAAATATATCTTTGACTGTTAACTTATTGAGGGCCTTGAAGTCTGGACACATCCGCCATTCCCCATATTTCTTGAGTACCATGACCATCGGTGATGAATAAGGACTAATGCTGGGACGAATGACACCTGCTTCCAAAAGTTCCTTGATTATTTTTTCTATTTCATTCTTTTGGGTGAACGAATATCTGTATGGGTGCACATTTGGGGGTTGGGCCTCAGGAACCAAGGTGATGCTATGATCATGTTCCCCTCTCGAGGGTGGAAGCTCATGAGGCTTGTCAAAGACTGGCCGATGGTTATTTAAAATCTGTTGCATCTCAGGATGAATCGACAGAGACTTGGTTTCGACTGCCTGGATGGCATTAAATTGAGCTATAACTCCATGATGGCCCTTTTTTAGCAATTTTTCCATCCTATGCGAGCTAATGATAGAGGGGGATCCTGCCTGGAGTCCACGGAGGGTATGTGTGGAGTTGTTTTGCTTAAAACTCATATATAACTCCTGGAAATCCATTATGATTGGCCCAAGAGTGTGAAGCCATTCAGCCCCGAGGACAATGTCGCACCCACCCATGTGTATTGCAAACATGTGAGTCTTCAACTGATAATCCCCCATTTGAAGTTTGACATTTTCACAGCGGCCTTCACATTTCATTGTGCCCCCATCCACAATTTGGACTTGGAAGTTAGAAACTGCTAGTACAAAACAATGCACTGCTTCCGCGACTTTTTGATGGATGAAATTATGTGTACTTCCACTGTCAATCAGGACCACTACTGGGCGATGTTTAATAAAACCTCTGATTTTGAGAGTTTGAGGTGAAGAAATCCCTGCCAGAGCATGTAGTGAAATAACTGGTTCGTCAGGGACATTGTCCTTTTGGTTGTCCTCTTCTACTGCCTCAGGTTCCTCAAGTGGTGGATCTTCCTCTGATGAGCTGTAATCAGTGGCATCAATTTGAAAAAATTTGGGCTCCTTGCATTTGTGACCTGGGGAGTATTTTTCATCACAATAGTAACATAATCCCTGCTTTCTTCTTTCGGCCATTTCTACAGGTGACACCTTTTGAACCTTAAGTGTTTGGGTCGTGCTATGAGCCTGTGTGGGGTGACCCTTGGCGGTGAAATTTGGGCGAGTGGCCAGGGCTGCTAACACACGTTCCACCTTACGAGCTACCTAGCAAGCCTCAATCCATGTGGGAGGGTGGTGCAGTTGGATGTGGGATTTTATGGCCTCTTTAAGACCGCTGATAAAACATTCCGTGTAGAACACATCTGAGAGACCTCTAGTGTGGAAGGCTAAGGCTTCAAAGGCTGTAATATATTCATCCATTGTGCCAGTCTGTCGAAGCTTAGTAAGACGACCCAAAAAAGAAGATTCTTGGTGAAAGCGGTCTATGAGAGCTTTTTTGAATTTGTCCCAAGTCGAAAAAGGTGCATTGCAACGTTGATGCCATTCCCACCATTGCCACCTTTCATTGTCCAAGTACATGCTTCCCACCATAAGCTGAGTCTCATTATCTAGGATGTTATTCAAATTGAAATACTGCTCCATTTGTGCAATCCATGCCGCCGGGTGCGAACCATCAAATTTATGCACATCCAACTTGGGAGGCCTCGGATAGGATTGTTGTTTTTGGGGGCCCCAGAGGTGAGGAGAATGGCTAGGCTCACCCTCACTGTGTCCATTGCCAATATACGCCTCCTCATGGGCTTCCTCCTTTCCCTTCGGGATTTCCCTCGGGATTAATATTGCTAGCTCGTCAAGCTGAGTTTGGATGGATTGCAAGGTTTGTTCAAGTTTGTCCATCCTCTCATTGGCCATAGCTTGAGCTCCAGTTGCTACCATGCACTGATCTGATGCTCTTCAAATTTGGGACCGCAAAAAAAAAAATTCACTAAGACTTGAATGGTACCACCGTGCTCAGCTCGTCGTCCTGATTCTGATGGGCTAGATCACCAATAAGCGCCCCAGTAGTAGTTTTACTCCTTCCTTAGCAATACTGCAGTCGCTGATTCCTCAAAATGTCAATGTTGTCAAAAGTCCTGTGAAAATCATGATCCTGTATAGGAACCCCACACAACTACTCAGATCAGGTGGATCTGAGGGATCTGAATGGCGAATCAGATAGCTCTGAGTGGCGGAACAGACTGCTGCTACGGATATGATGGATCTAATAGATCGGACCGCTGTCTGCTACTGCTGCACCCTTGCGAGTAGATCTGGCAGAGATGATGCGTGATCCCAAGATAGAAAAGGGAACTATGGTCTCGAGGAGTGTCAGGTGCTACAGATCACAATATACATAAGGGTCTGACAGTAGTACTCGGCCCAATGTTTTAGGGCTCTAACTAAGGAGGATCAACCGTACCCTTAGCCGTACAACCCGACTACCCTATCGTACGGGCGAGTAATCTCTCCGAGTGCTGTTCTCGGTGTACTGTAGCAGCAAGACAACCGTCGGTTAATCAATGGCTAGGTTGCAGAGGAGCTAGGGGGCATCCGATATACCCAGAAGGTACGTGGAAGACAGTCCGTACGCGGTTCTGTCTAATGTGCTACTACTCGAAGGGGTACCCATAGGGGTTACAAGGGAGTCCAACAAGCGTGACCACCTCTTGCATTTCCTCCATGCATGCCTCCCCAAATCTGCAGGTTTATGCGCTCAATGACAGATCCCGTGGTTTAAAGATGCCAGAACACGTCTCTAGCCAAAAAAAAAAAAAAAAAATTGCTAAGAAATGGAGATTCCACCGACCCTGGAAAGTGCTCTGATACCACTTGTTATGCTTTTAACTTGCAAAAGATACCCAAATACAGAATATGCGAAGAAAAATACCCAGAACATAGAATAGTGAGAGTCAACAACAAATATTTTATTATTCAGAAAGCAATGTTCACTGGCCTCTTCGAGGGGGCAACCTCCAATAGAGCAGAGCTCGACTCAAAAATAAGACACGATGCTCCTCGCAGGGAGTCTCTATCCTTTATATATGACTCATACATGTAATACCATGGATCAATACCATGGGTTTTATTAATACCATCTATCTAATACTAGGCCCATTTGCAACTAACTGTGGTCCCGTCATTAATAGCGGGTTAACCACTTACAATTATTGATATGGGCTTTATTGACTCTTTATTATGACGTGATCCCACTACATAAATAAGGGGGTTAGGGTGGGACCCTAACAGGAAGAGTGATATGAAACTTCATGAGCACATCCACTATATTGCAAGACATCTTTGTTGTTGAATATGGTTCATCCTTTTTCAAACATCGAGTGACTTGTTGTGATGTTGATTGAGAACCATTATTGATCATTTGCCCTTTGTCAAGTTAATTGTTTGGTTTGGATTTAATATTTTCAGCTCTCATATGAACTAAATTATCTCGACTTTTTTCAGAAATTTATTGTTCAACAAAATCTCCTTGAGGGAAGGTCTATATATTTTATTAAGATTGCATTAATTATAATATATGGGATCCCTAAATTTTTTCACTCACGAGGGTTCCTAATTATTCTTAAAATTCTTCAAATACATCATCCTCTTCTAATATTGTTGTATTTGGATTTGGTACATTTGTTTCTCTTGGTCTACGCTCTTCAAGTATTTGATTTCTATCACCCCATTCCCGTGGGTTTGACATTGTCATTCTTATTGGGTATGTGTTATATTCTTTGCACGACCTATATGCACCACAAACAAAAGGGGGTCTATTCAACCCTCCCCCCAACTACACGTGGTTTGTGGTAGTCCACCGAAAGATTTTTTTCAACGTTTTTGTTGCATTCCTTTTTGGTTTTTTTCTAGCCCATATTTTTGCTAAAAGCAGTTTTGTTGTGCATGGTCGTTTTGCCCATGGTTTTATAGTTTTGGTCATGGAACTACAGTTAGATTGGCGGTTAATGTGTTCCAAAGGATGTATATTGTATTGTTACATTGTACGAAAAACATGACGAGAAAAAAGCTTGTTGGTTTTTCTAGTTTGCGTTTCCAAGATAAAATCTATGTAAATTTGTGTATTTTCCATTGTATCTTTTCTATTTTTATTTGTTTTGTTATGGAGTAAACACTCATGTGGGATTTAAACCACGAATCTCAAAATTTATATAATACTTCATAACACAATGATCGCTAATTGAACTGCCCCGTGGGCAACTTTTCTATTTTATTAAGAATATGATTGTAATGATTAATTGTATAGGGTTAAAACTTACATTTGGTATCAAAGTAGTTTTGGCTTAAAGGGAATGCCTTTGTGGCTAAATGGTTTGGCTTGGACCTAGGGTAGACTATGTTACAGCCTGAGATATGCAAGAGTGATTCTTTTGGTGAACATAAATCAATGGATTATTGAAGATCCAAGTACTGCACTGAAGGGGATGTCAAGAAAAGAATAAATGAGGTTTGATTGGAAGGTAAAGAGCACAATATGATTATGTCTCTTAAATTTAGTATTATTGAATGTGTTAGGAGAAGCTACAACAAAGGCTTTGTCAGAAAAGTTAGGGGCTTTGTATTAGTGTAAGTCCCTAGTGAACAAATTGTTCATGTGGAAAAAGTTATACAACTCGAGGATGAAGGATGGAGACTTGGTGATAGAGCATCTAAACTTGTTCAATATTGTGGTGAGCCAAATGTTATTGATATTAAGATTTTAGATGAGGATAAATGCATCAGTTTGTTATTTTCTTTTCTATAATTGTGGGATAGTCTAGTTATTTCCACAAGTAGTAATGCAACTACCTTAAAATTCAATGAAATAGTCTCGTCCTTGTTGTTGGAAAGGGATGAGATGGAAAAACATGGAGAGCCATAAAATAGATGCCTTGTCTATAAAAAAATTATCTTAAAAAAAAAATAGAAATAAGTCCTCAAGTGTGAGATCAAAATCTAGAGGAAGATCGAAATATCCAGGAAAGTTCGTAAAGGTACATCAGAAATGTGGAAAATAAAGGCATTACAAGAAAGACAGTAAAGCCATTAGTTGGCCCAACCTACCTACTAGTTAATTACTTGGCCTTGAAGCTTAGACCCCTTGTTGGCCTCACAAAGTCATTCGTCAAAGACACTTCATCCTTTGTCAATGAGCTTAAAAGCATAAAGTTCAACCCTGAGGACATTCTTGTGAGTTTTGATGTGGTCTCCCTTTATACTTGCATTCCTATGAATGAGGCCATTTAGGTCATCAACCACCTAACCGATCCGGATACCGCTCATTTGGTTGAAATTTCTCACCTTGACTTTCTTCAGCTTTGAAGGAGAATTCTATTGATAGACTCGCGGGGTTGCTATGGGTTCTCCCCTGTCCCTGGTTGTTGCTAATATTTTTATGGAATACTTCGAATCTAGAGCTCTAGCCTCTTCCCGTCTCTTACCCAAGCTATGGAAGGGATTTATTGACGACACGAGTGTCATCTAGTCTCACGGTCAGGAAGAGTTGGATCTATTTTTCCAGCATCTCAACAATCAATCCCCTTTCATTAAGTTCCCTATGGAACAAGACGTTGATGGATGTTTGCCTTTCCTTGATGTTCTCATTTCTAAGAATGAAGACGGTTCTTTCTCCCAACAAGTGTTTAGGAAGAAAACCCATACAGAGCAATATCTTTGTGCCAACTCCCATCATTTCCCTACTCAAAAGTTGGGTGTCCTCAACACGCTTGCGACTCATGCGCTAAGGATTTTCGATGAAAAGAACCTTGATAAAGAGAAAGACCATCTTCTTAACGTGTGTGTTAATAATGGTTATAATAGGCACCAAGGTTTGAAAGCTTTCCTATAAGCCAACAAAGGTCCCAAATTTAAGAAAGACCCTAAGGATAGGGTATCGGGGGTTCATCTCACTTTCATCCAGGGGACCACTGATAAGATTGTGAGGATCCTTAAGAAGCATGATGTTCCCTCTACTTTTAGACCCCTTAACACCATCTGTAACTCCCTTAGGTCAATAAAAGACCCTGTTGACCCTAAGGACATGAAAGGCGTCTACGTTATTCCTTGTTCACGTGGGACCCCCTACATTGGTGAGACAGGGTGCTCCATTAATCAAAGGATTCGCGAGCACTCAGTTGACATAAAAAATGGGAGGATCCATTCTTCCGCCTTGGTAGAACACGTAGAAAAGACTAAGCATCACATATGTTTTGAGGAGGCCTGTGTTATTGCCAAGATTGCCCCTTTTCATCACCGGAAATTTAGGGATGCCATTGAAATTAAAAAGAGGCTAGGCAATTTCAATAGGGATGATGGCTGGAAAATTAGCAACTACTAGATCGCTGCCCTTTCTTCTTAACCTGCCCCCCCGGTCCCCGCCCCTTGTGTTGTCTTTTAGTAAGTTCGTCGATGTTTTTTTCCTCCTCGTCTTCTATTCCGTCTTTGCAATTTGATTTCTCGACAATTTTTTAATTTTTCTAGTTACTTTCTAGATTAGAAATAAGAACAGGATGGTTCGATTTTATTATGTATTATAAATCTTTTTTAATTAACATAATTATTATTATTTATTTATAGTAACTATTATTTATTATTATTATCTAGTTAATATTATAACTATTATAATATTAACAACTATTTTCAATAACTATTAATAATATAATAGTAATATAATATTAACAATCTTTCTTCTAAGGGTTATAATTAGATAGATTGGATTATTTAACCAGCTACATTAGTTAATCTTCTAATAAACCAGTTAGTCCATATACTATTAATATTATTTTATTAATATTTATGCCTTTAAATAAAATAAAGTTAATTAAAAATATAATCTCCTTCCTCCTCGGGGTTAGTAGTAGAAATGATTAAAAGCTAAATTAGTTATTCTTTTAATAAACCTTTAATATTTATTCATTGATAATATTAAGGGTTATAATTAAATAAATTGGGTTATTTAACTAAATAAGTTAGTTATTCTTCTAACAAACTACTATTTAATACATTCCATATACTTTTAATACTATAATATTAATATTTGAGCCTTTAAATAAAATAAAGTTAATTATAAATATTAACTTAACTAGTAATATTATCTTATTAGTAGCCAATATATTCTTTCTCGTAGGGGTTAGTAGTAGAAATGATTAAGCGTTGTATTAGTTTTAATAAACCTTTATTATTTATATTCTATTAAAACTTTTTATGTATGTACAATTAGTAATTAAATACAATTCATTGATAGTATTTAAAATAACATAACTAACTTATAAATTAACGAAACTAATTCTCCATGTCCCTATCCCTTGGTCAAGTCAAGTCAAATATAGTCGTTGTCCCTGTCCCTTGGTCCAGTGTAGTCAAATATAGTCGTTTCCTAGTCTATTATAGCCGATTCCTAGTCAAATATAGTCGTTGGATGATCTTCTCTCTCTCTATTTAACATACAATGATGATCTCGTTCTTCAACTTGTCTTGACGATGAACCACACTTGTTGATTCGAAATGCATCGACAAATGATTGATAATGTGATTTACACCGAAATCCCTATCATATAAAAGCCAAAATTGCAGAGAAAGGGAAGGGATCAGAAGATGCTCCTTTTGTAGAAGTAAAAACCTCCTCAAATGAAGGAGGGGATGTGTACTTGCCTTCTTCAAGTACACAAATAGATTGTGAGGCACAATTGGTCAACTCAAGTACATCTTTTCATATGACTCCTCGCAAGGAGTGGTTTTATGAGTATGAAAGATTCGTTGGTGGTGATGTTTTATTAGGAGATGACTCGAGAACCAAAATCACAAAACGAGGAAAATTCAAGTTGAAACTCATGGATGGAAGCATCAAGACACTCCTTGGTGTTCTGCACATCCTACGATTAGCTAGAAATCTTATTTTTATTCGAAAGATGAGCGATACAGGTGTAAAAATAGTGTTTGAAAAGGATACCTATAGGATGGTTCAAGGAGCAATAATATTGTTGACGGAGTTTGAATTGGAACTCTATATAAGTTGTTAGGAAGCATCATTAGTGTTGGGTGCAACAATTTCATTGTTCTTGAGAGTGGAGTAGAAAAAGGAAACGCTCTTGCAACTTCACGAGAAAGTATTATCTTGTGGCATCAAGGGTTGGTATATATCAGAGAGAAAGGACTTCAAGTATTCCATGGTAATTGTATGGTAGAAGATATGCCTAACTGCTCTTTGGATTTTTATTTCTATTAACATTGTTTATATGGGAAGCATAATAGGGTGAAATTCTTCTCTGGTGCTAAGAGTGTAGAGGGTATACTACAACTGGTGCACAATTATGTGTTTGGACCTTTGTCAATTCCATCATTGGGTAAAACTATGTACCATGTGTCATTTATAGACGACTTCTCAAGGAATACATGGATATAATTCATTGGGAAGAAATATGAAGTCTTTGATAGATTTAAAGAATTTAAGGCTCTATTCAAGAATCAAAATGAAAATAAAATAAAGGTGTTGAATATGGACAATGGTGGAGAGTTCTAGAGGAAGGAATTTGAGGAGTTCAACAAGAAGTGTGGTATAGCATGATGGAAGACTACCCCATACACACCTCAACATAATAGAGTTGTAGAAAGGATGAACATGATGTTGATGGAAAAAGCAAGGAACATGCTTAATAGTGTTGGGTTAGGACAAGAATTATAGGTAGAGGTAGTGGATACTGCATGTTGCTTGGTAAATAGATCACCCTCAACAACGTTGGATGATAATACTCCACATTAGGTATGGACTATTAAGAAACCATCTCTCTCACATCTCAGGGTATTTGGCTACGGCGAATATATACATGTTCGAAAGGAAAGTAGAACTAAGTCAGATAGCAAATTTGAAAGGTGCATTTTTGTTAGTTATAAAGATGGGTTAAAATGTTACAAGCTTTGGAACCCATAAACAAAAATGTTATGTATAGTTGAGACGTGGTATTTAGAGAAGTCAAAGATGTTATCAAACAAGATGTCCTACCATGGGAGAAAGAACTAGAGAAGATAGAGTTTGAACTAAAGGATGTTGATTCTGATTCTACAGAAGAACATGAATAAGAAGAAGAAGAACCACATACTTCGGTTTCGAAGAGATCAACTCGTGAAAGAAGGCAGTTAAAAAGATACACTCTACTCGATTTCCATTCATTTTTTTTCTTTTGCTTATTACGAAGGGTGATCTTAGAACTGTTAGCAAGGAAATGGATTCAAAGGATGGAAAACTCTGGAAAAAGGCCATGGTCGAGGAAATGGAAGCCTTGGAAAAAAAATAAGGCTTGGGATCTAGTGGAGTTTCCAACTGGAACAAAACCCATTAGAAACAAATGGGTATTTAAGAAGAAGTTGGATGTAGAAGAAAAAATGGAGAATTACAAGGCTTAGTTAGTGCAAAAGGTTATTACCAAGTGCAAGGAATTAGCTTTGGTGGTATTTTTTCTCCTGCTGCAAAGTTAGCTTTTATTAGATTTATTTTACCTGTTGCTACCACTTTGATTTCTAGGTAGAACAAATGGATATGAAGACATCATTCCTACAGGAGGATTTAGAAGAAGAGATCTACAAGAAGAAACTAGAAGGATTTTGCAATGAAGGGTAAGAAAGAGTTGGTATGCAAGTTGAAAAAGTTCTTGTATGGGTTGAAGCAATCACCAAGGACATGGTATCAAAATTTTGATACATATATATAAGGACTTGGCTTCACAAGGAGTAAAGGAGATCATTATGTGTATTTTAAATTAGTTGGTGATCATCTTATTTATTTTGTCCTATATGTAGATGATATGTTGTTGATTGGAAATGACACAAAAATCATCCAAGAAGTGAAAACTCAGTGGTCCTCTAAATCTGACATGAAGAATCTTAGTGCTGCAAATTTTATCTTGGAAATGGAAATTAAAAGAGATGACCAAAGAGGGAACTCTAGTTAAATCATAGAAGATATGTTGAGACAATATTGTAGAGGTTTAATATGTAGGAAAGTAGATTGGTGAAGGTCCCTATTCCTATAGGTGTAAAGCTATTTGCATATCAGTGTCCCAAGACATAGGAGGAGGAAGAGGACATGTCCCATGTCACATATTTTAGTGTGGTTGGAAGTTTGATGTATGCAATGGTTTGTGCCAGACTTGACATTGCACATGTATTGGGAGGATCGAGTAGGTACATGTCAAAGCTAGGGAGGAAGCATTGGACAACAATGAAGAGAGTTTTCAATTATTTGCATGGCACTATTGGATATGGATTATGTTACCAAGGAATACTAGGATTGGAAAAAGTGTTGGAAATTTATGGCTTTGTTGGCGTATACTAGGTTGGAGATCTAGATCGTAGAAGATCTATACGTGGGCATGTCTTCAACCTATTTGGAGGAGTAATCAGTTGGATGAGAAAGAGACAATTTGTAGTGGCACTTTCAACTACAAAAGTTAAATACATGGTAACCACTCGTGCAAGCAAGAAAGAAGTTTGGTTACATAGTTTGTGTTCATGTATGGAGTTGGTATAACAAGCTAAATATAGATTATGACAACCAAAGTGCAATTTTCTTGGCAGAGAACCTAGCTTATTATTCAAAGACAAAGCACATTGATATTCAACATCACTTTGTGAGAGATATGATTGAAGATAAGAAGGTGTTTCTTGCAAAGGTAGACACGTTGAAGAATCTTGCAAATGAATTTAACAAAATGTGTAAGCACTGAAAAGTTATCTTAGTGTAGAGAAATAATGGGCATCATTGCCCTTAATTATTTACTATATGCTCTTGTGGGACCTTGTGTGCAAAGAAAACAACAAGTGGGAGAATGATGGGCATGTGTTATATTCTCTGTGAGACTTATATGCACCACGAATAAAGGGGGGTCCTAGGGAACCCCTTTGGTTGTGGGGTATATGGGGTTTGGGGCAGTGTACGAAGAAAAAATAAAAATAATAATAATAATTTGTTAGGCACTTTTTTTGCATTCCTTTTGGCGTTTGAGACCACAATTTTGTTAAAAGTAGTTTTGTGGTGCATGGTAGTTTTTCCCATGGTTTTATAATTTAGGTTATAGAACTACGGTTACATTAGTAGTTCATGTACCCCATGGGATGTATATTATATTGTAACATTATACAAAAAAACATATCGAGAAAAAATCGTGTTGGTATCACAAATCAAGAAGATGACAACCTAGTTGTAATAAAGTCATACTCAGATTTTAGAGTACAAACGAAGGAAAATTCGAGTGTAATTACGAATTTAGTGATCAATAGTATGACATTGGTGCGTGAAGAAGATCATATAGTAATACAAGTATAATAAGGATAAGTCATGCTACAAAGGCACCTTATTAAGATCCCAATCACAAGAGCATATACCTTAATTAGTCAATGTATCAACATTGCTTAAAGGGGAAATAATTGAATTATCTTATGAAGAATATTGATACTAATATCAATAAGTTTTATAACAAATCCTCGAAATCCTATAAGCGTAATGTTTTGCAAAATATCAATTAGGATGGTCATATCATTTTACAATATGGCAATTCTACTGAGCACTTAGAAGTCTATATCGTCCTGTATGATCAACCATGAACACATCAAAATGAGACGAAGACATTACAAGCGAGAGTAAAGACATAAAGCCTTTTCATCAATATGCTTTGAGGATAAAATATTTTTATAATTATTGAAAGGACGTATTAAATGACATGTCCCAACTAAAATACATCACCCATAATGAAAGGGAATTTTCGCCCAACTATATATACAAGCCCTCATTTGTATATCATATCATTTCTCATACATTATATATATTTACTACCCTTATGGATATTTTCACATTTCAATATTTTTGCTTTTTAATTCACCAACCAAGTTTGGTTGTCACATAACACACACACACACCTAAGGTATGCATTGAATCCACACACATAACCCACCTACCCCTTTCCTACTAACCTTAACTTCTAACCCCTAATCAACCATTAATTCACTTTCCCCTAATACTTAAGGCCTATTTCACTAACCAATAAACCTTAAACCCTAAATAAGTAGCAACCCACTTACCCTTAACCCATTAATCACATCCTACCCACAACACCTAATTGACTGCTAACTTCTTAATCTAGTCCCTTAACCCATAAACCACTAGCAACATCTCACTTACCCCCTTAATAGTTACCAACCCACTAATCCTTAATCGCTTGGCCCCAAACACCTAAATATTAACCATTAAACCACTTACCTTAACAACCCTAATCCTTAGCTACAACCCACCAAACCCATTAAAACCTAATGACTAAACACTAATATATGACCCACACACCTAACCAACTAACCTCAACCCGTGGCCCCTAACCAACCACTAACCCTAATTCTCTGGTCTCTATCCTCCAACCCCTAAACATCAACTAACGTCCTCACCCTTAACCCCCTTACTCATTAATAATGTATGATCCAACCCCCTTATCAATCACAAATTTCATAACTTCCCAACCCCTTCATGAATCACTAATTATCTAACTCTCCAACCCCTTCATTAATCATTATTTCCTTAACTCTTCAACCCACTTTTCCTTAATAGACAACCCTTAACCATGGATCCACTAACTCTAACCTACAATAAAGCTTGGGTACTGACCACAATTTTACGAAATTTCCATTGCAATGACAAGGTACTTTAAGCCCACAGGCCTGCCCAACACCTGTCACAAACAACAAGTTCTCAACCTACTTAACCCTACATATATCACACACATGAATTACTAGAAACAAACAAGAGAGATCAAATGCACACATTATTAGGAAGGTGGATGTTTGGTGAAGCTGACAATGGTTTTTCTAGAGATATTTGCTCCTAAGTTTCTTGCACTTGTTACCTGCACATAAACAACATAAGCCGCAATATCTATCCTTGTGCGGTATCCGTTAGCATTAGTGAAATAAACCTAAATACAAAGCTACAAACACATTAAACATTAACGAAAAATATGTCAATGGGGGGAAAAGTATATGTTTTTATTAAACCATGATCGTGTACAAAATTTGTTACTTTTGAAGTCCCCTATCCTTGCCCCTTTTCTCACCACAACTCACTGTCAAGGCAAATAGTATTATGGAGCTTATCCCAAGGGGAGCAAAGGTCCTCAATTCGATAACATTTTGTTGTAATCACTCTTCTCCCTTTGTTCCATCGAGATCAATGCATTTATAGATGACTTGGAGGAGTGATCAAAATGTATCTAAACACTTTGTTGACCATGTTTATTATGGTCCTTTCATACTTATCTTCTAGAATTGATCAACTTTGACCTTTTATGGTCTTATCCATTCACATTGCCACTTCATCTCTCTTTTGTTGTGTAACTAGAGAGTTGATGAGCTCTTCAACTCTCCATGTCAAGTTAATAGAAATGTTGTTAGGCATGAGAATGCTCCCTGTTAGTGTTCTGGGGGCATTGAAGGATCATTTTCTACATTTCAGTCTTCATGTTGATGTCTTTCCCTAATGGACATAAGGGGGTCTCACTTTGAGCCATGGAGGACTCAAATGGTGAAAATTTGGGCTATAACAGCCACGCTAACCCTTGTCCCTTTTACCTATAATTAATCAAGCTCTAATCAATAACTTGTACTCCTTAAAAGTTAACTCCACAAACCCCTAGAAACATAATCCCACTAACATGATAACTCATATATTAACTATTTGAGATTTGATTTAGTATTTAATTTACTTCAGAAATAAGTAAATTAATTTGCAACAAATATTAGCATCATCATTGAAGAAAATTATAAATATTTATATTCAACTGCAAAACAAGGACACGAATAAATTAGAACCAAATAGAAACAAACTAAAATGACATACATCACCAAATCATGAAAAAGTGCAACAAAAACCCTAAACTAAAAATTAAAAACAACCATCCTTAATTTATTAAAACTATAACCTAAAACACTAAACATTTATCTTAAAACCCTAAATCCCAACTCCTAAAACCAATACTAAACCCTAAACCCCAAACTAAAAACCCAAAACTAGGAACCTTAATCCTTGGACCCTGACCCTTGACCTCTACTCTCGAATTGTGACCAATAAACCCTCACCCATAATCCTTGATCCCCAACCTTGAACTCAACAAAAAGGAGACTACAAAGGATGCCACTTGTGTGTTAAAATGACATGGAAAGGATTTTAAGACATTGTGATATGGACTCTAAAATGACATATACAGTTACCAAACATATGTAAAATTTGGGACAAAAATGACAAAATGAAAAAATAGATGGTCAAGAGACGCTAAAAATGCACAATAAACACAAAATCCAAAAAGGAAATGGAACAATATGTCAAAAACTGCATGCAACTTGACCCAAACAAGAGGTTAAATAGAGACAAACATGTGTAAAATAAAATGCCAAAATGGATGCAAAATGACTAAAAGGAGGCAAAAACAAGACTCGAGTTATATGTAAAATATGGAAAAAATAAACATTTGATATTCAAGGGCATTAAATCACATGCACAAATATGTTAGGTATATGCAAGATAAGAAAAAAGGTACAAAAATGAATGGACAAGGATACATTAAAAAATGGAAAACATTGTAGTTCATTCCAATATTTGATTTGCATGAAAGAGGATGTGAAAAAGGATACCTCATCCTTATATCATAGTATAGTTTGCATCTACTTTTGAGATAGTTATGATCTTTTTTGAAGATGGTTGTCTCATATTTTACACCACGATAAGTGATAACACAACATCACTGATTGATTATTTGTATTGGTTCAATGTTGTCGTGTTTTCTGAAGTTGTTGTTATTGATGGCAATATAAGTTTGTTTATTCATAATGACGTTGATAACCTCTTTTAACCAATAATGATGAAATCTTAAATGTGTTTTTACTCCTTGTACAATTATAATAGATTTTGAGGAATTGTATAAGAAGCACTTGGAATCAATAATAAGCCATTGATTATGGTGTATCTAAATATCAACGAAGTATAGGACAACAACATTAATGAAGTATAGCTCAACAACCATAAAAGTAGTGATATACAATTTTTTTTTTTTTGAAATTAATAAAGATAGTATAAGCAAATATAATCAACAAATTTTTTTTTTGAAACATCTAATATTGTGTGCATTTTTGTTAGTATAATATAATTTTGATGACACTTTCTTTTTTTGTAAGTTATATTCTATTATCAAAAAAAATTTACATGCAGTATCTAGCTCTGCCTTGTCAGTGGTCTGTCACTAGGGAAATCAAAGAAAGAGCTTGATTGAAGAAACAAAATTTTGCAATGTAATTGACAATGTTTTCCATGGTAATTATTTAAACTATAGCTATAAACACCTAGATAGCTAGAATCAACAAAACTAAACTCTGGATAGCTATGATTGTAAACCTTAATGTCAACAGTAAATCGTGGAAACACATATAAGAACATAAGAATAAATGTTAAGAGGTGAAGGAAGAACCCACCTTAGTGGGGCTTTGATTCGAAGATTTGACGCTGTTGGGACCTACAAAGTTGAGGGGGCGAGCTTTCAACCTAGCTACCACATCCCTCATGTCAGCTTGCCCTTTCCCATCTCAATCAGAGTTAACAAGATTTCATTCTCGACATCTTCCTTGTCCAACAAAATTTGAGCCAACACGGATTTCATCCTCTAGTGTAAGTTTATGGTTAACAAGTATTGATTTTTCCTGCCTTGAGTGTGCCCAGGGTTGGGCACCCATTAACAAACATCTTCCAAAACTTCATGACCTCGCATGCATTCACATTCACACACCATATTGTCTTCCAATTCCTACAATTATTGTTTGATGTTTGGGGAAGTCTGCTCATTGAATTGCTGGGCGGATGTAGCTGCACATAGCCTAGCTCGAGCACCCCTTATATCCCATGACTACTCCTACCTCGATTGTTGTAGGCACATAATTGAACCATCGTAACATGCCACTAGTAATTAGGGATAATCCTTAACCCATTCCTCGATGCCAGTAATTGGCACAAACCCTGTTCCTCATTTAAGAATCCTAATGGATGGAGCCATGACAGGGCTTTACTACAAATAGACTAAGACGAATGAGAATCCAAGGAAATGTCAACGAAAATTCCATCTAACTTCCCAGTTTATCATTGTTAATTCGAAGTTGCACTTACAACAACATTAAAACTACCTGCAACCTCAACGATTTCACTCTAACCTGACTACAATCAAGTTGCTGCATGTGAAATGATTCCACGATATGGCTCGATGGGCACTTGAGCCACTAAGCACTGATATTCATAAACACTAAATGTACTCCATGTTTATGATTGAGGGGCATACTACCTTTGCTCATGGAGCAAGGTGATGTCTCCTCTTGTAGCCTCCCTCCTCACCCCATATGGGGGGATCTTAACGATACATGTGCAACACACACATGCGCGCGCACACACACACATGAATGAGTGATTTGACCCTTAATTATTGAAGGGTTAATATTTGTTATTTTTAATATTTTGTTTAAACTTGAATTTACATTTTTCAAGTTTAGTTAGTCTATAATTTCATTTTTTTTTGGATTGACCCACGGGGATTTCAACCTTGAATCTCTTGATTTACATGATACTTCATAACACGAAGATCACTAATTGAGTTGCCCCCCGTGGGCTATAATTTCATAATATTTTGAATATTAATAATATATATAACTTTTAAAATTTGTTTAGTAACCATCCCAAAAAAGAAAAGTTAAGCTTTTGTTTTGCTCACCCTTTTTTATTTATTTCCATTCAAAAAATGAATATCTAGTGGATAGAAGCTTTGTTGACTCCACACACCTCGAATAAGATAAGGACACATATTTCCTTCATGTTTGAATTTTTTGATGCATGATGTTTTTTCTTCCCACTTTAGGGGTTTTAAACTATAATTATCTATAAAGAAGAAGGCGACAATGAGTTTATATCCACATCAAAACCTCTTAGAGGGATGGTTAGGCATCTTAGTTGACATTATAAGTAGCAATCAATTTACATGTTTTTATAGTATTATCTTTGGAGGTTTTCTTCTCCACTCATTATCATCCTTTAGGTTTGTTGCTTTTAATTTTTTTGTTATAAAGAATTGATGTTGTTTATTACCATTTTTTTTTGAGTTGTGGTTTTTTTTTCTCACCAGAAACTTAAGGGTCACATGGAGCACTACTAAAAATCCCTCTAGACTTTTTGGTCATGAATTTTGAGGTGATTCCAAAAAGCATCATGGTTTTATCAGTAATTCCACCTTAACCACAATTCTTACAAGACTCCACAATGTCCCAAAAGGTTGTTGGGATATTTAAATTGACCTATAATGAAAAATTAAATTATGAAATTTTATCACAGATCACTAAATAAGAGGCGTTTTCTACTTAATAAATAAGCCACGAGTAGTCTTTAAGTGTGATTTTTTCGAAAGTTTTCTAGTTTATTTTTCGGTTTAATTTGTTTAGAATCTGGGAGGGATTCATTGAAATCACAAGTTTGATAGGCGAAATCCATATATACAATCAAAAAACCAATTTAAATGACACAAATCAAGATTTGGCCATAATTTTTTTCACGGGATTCTGACCATAAATCCATTAGAAACTCCAAAAAATCGCACTGATGATTTTTAACCCCTTTAAATATCTTTGTAGGCATTGACATCTATTTTAACTAACTTTAATGCATATGTTTTTGAATAAATTTAATTCATCAAATTCTAAATTCTAAATGTTCCTTACGATGTGGACATTTAGAATTCATTGCTTAAGTGCAATAATTACCATTTGAAATATGAAAGTTCAAACTTATTGATAATTTTTTAATGAACATTATTGATGATGGATAATATAATTAATGAAAACTAAAATGCCTTCACCCTTAAATTTTATGCTCAACACCATAGAGACATTTAAAACACGTGGGATGTACAATGGATTTAGGGTCCACGAAGTGGTATGGTCATGTAAAGATGTGCGTCCTCGAAACCTTACGGAATGTATTAATCAGAGATTTCATCGAAATGATGTTGACCGTGACCAACTTTTAAAGGGGCAATGCTCATCCAGATACTGCCCGTGTCCTAAATCGAGTAATATTTATTCACATCACAAAACCCCGTGGAGCCTTTAGGTGGGACTTTTTCATGCTGGCCAGTCCGTATGTAAAAACCTTGCCATATTTAAATACACAGACAAAAGAGAGGTCGAGGAGAAGAAGCAGAAGCAGCTTTTGCTGCTATGCTCGTTCTTCTTCTCTTAACAGCAGCGATAGAAACCGTACAAGAATCGGAGGGCAGGGCATGGTAGGAGCGGAGTTAGGGTTTCATGAGAGCCAATGGCCTTGGAAATGACATGGCAACGGCCATTTCGTCGCAAGGGCCCGCCCATCGGGTTCAGAAATCTCGGGAATACGTGCTATCTTAACAGCGTGCTTCAGTGTCTCACTTACACGCCTCCTCTGGCGAATTTTTGCCTTCGAAATCTGCATTCTTCTGTATGTAAGTACATGTCTTTAATATCTGCAAATTTCGTATCTCAAAACCTAGAATTGCCCTTTTTTTCAATTTTGTTCTAGAAAATTCATTGTTCAAACCCTAGAATTGTGTGAAATTATCTTTAATGATCATAGCTCCATGCTCAAACCGGAGAATTGCATGTCGTTTCTGTTATCTTGCGTTGTTTATAAGTTTCCTGTGTCATGATCGATGTGTCTTTTAGCGGAGATTGATGATTTCCATGTAGTGAATTGGCACACGGAAAAGAAATCGAGTTTAAAGTAAAACAAAAAAATGGAATTTGCTGTTGCGGTTGAAAGACCTTGCTTTGCGTTTGCCTTCTTAGCAAGATTTTTTGTCTGGTTGTTAAAGTTGAATAAAATGCCAGCCAAATGCAAAATTAAGGGGAAAAAGTATCTGTGGTTAAAATTCAGTGAGTGAAATGTTAGCGTGATTTCATGTCTGGTAGTTAAAACTGAACGAAATGTTTTGTTAGAGAAAAACAACAAAATAGGGGATTTGGTGATCCTGGCTAAAATTGATTGAAATGTTGACAGGCAAATCTTGGGACGGCCACTGCCCCTTTTGCTTGGTGGAGAAGCGCATCTTGAGGTCTCTAAACAGTGACATTCCGCATGATGCTCCTGTGAATATCCAGAGGTCTTTAGAACTCTTTGCGAAGCATTTCAGGTCTGGAAGGCAGGAAGATGCTCATGAATTTCTCCGTTACTTGATTGAGGCTTGCAATGACGTTTGTGTTAAGCTTTACAAGGCACGGAATAGTCAAGGTGGTAAGGCATCAAAGGGTGAGCCTGATACCATTGTTAAAGATATTTTCGGCGGTGTGTTGCAAAGCCAAGTCAAGTGCCTTTCCTGCGAAGCAGAGTCGAACAAGATGGATGAGATTATGGATATCAGCCTTGATATATTGCATGCAAGCTCGTTGAAAGAAGCCTTTTCTCGTTATTTTCAGTCGGAGCTGCTTGATGGAAACAATAAGTACCGCTGTGAAAAGTAAGCTTGCTACAGTTTTTTTATTTTTTGGTTCAATATTCGGACTTTATTTGAAACCACTATTGACAAAAGTAATACTACAAAGAACCAGACACATTGCCATAAGAAGCAGCGAGTCTATTAATTAAGTTTCCTATCCTGGTAAATTACAGTTCACCTTTATAGCCTATAACCAGGATGAAATCAACAGAGAGAATGCTACAGAACTTTGTTATGTGTCAGAATCATGACATAAAGTATAGGCAGAGGATGACAACCCTACTTTAGGAGGGGAAATTAACTCTAATTTAGATAATTTTATTTAATATCCCTGTCATGTAAAATATTTAGAGGTCGTATATGCAAGTAAGGTTAGGGTGATGTAATTTGAAAATATAGTTGCTACCAAAGGCTATCACTTATTTGATATTGCTGGCTTTCACGGATTAAGATCTAGGTTACAGTGGATTCTTGGAAGGGGGATAGGAGTAACCTTACAGTAGGAAAACCATATGTGGAGGTTCTGCTAACTTGGAACCATATTTCTGTGGTTTAGAGAAAATATTGAGGAGCATACTGATGCAAAGTTCCAACCTTTTTCTTTCATATTAATGCGCTAAAATTGGTGGCAAACCTTTTCCTATCATGATAATTTCCGAAAAGTGGTGGCCGTTGATGGATTGGTTAATGGGGGCCATTTTTCAAAGGGGTGTCTACTGTCAATTAATACATGTTTGCTTTGTTCAGGTTAAAGTCGATTAAATTGAGCAAATCTTGCATATTTCAATTAAAGTATCATAAACTAGACCTTCAGTTTTTTGATCTTGTTTATTTTTGCTTTAGTTTAATCTGAAATGTCAGCCCGTGAGTAATGGCCCTTAGTTTATTTTGTCACCAGTTTATTGCTTTGCATCAGTTTGGTAGATACTGCAATAAAATTCTACTCAAGCGTTGATTTATAGTAAGCTTTGACAAAAAATAAGTTGTTATAAACTAAAGCCTAGACACTTAGGCCTGTGCATAAGTACCTTCCTGAGCTACAAACATCAACATGGCTTGCAGTGGCTTCTATTAAGCTGTGGGGATGTACTCTATTTCATCTTATGTCACATGTATAAGCGGAGTGTTCTTTGTTGTCCAAACATTCCATATTTGCAGATTTGATTTTCGGGTTATGTTCTTGTATGATTATTAAGTAGTGTCTACTGCTGGTTATGCATGTTTGTTTGACGTAACATTGAGTGGACTTCGTTAACTAATTTGACAAACACTTAGATAAATGGGTAGATTTATAGCTGTAGTAAATCTGTTGTAATGAGTTATTTTCATATCTGGTTTATGTTGGAAAGTGTGCCATAAGGGCTGTGAACATTTCTCTCTTGATGTACATTTGTTCAGTTATTTATTCCCTTGGGCTGCCTAGTGTTTTTGGTTGAACAGAAGTGAAATATAAATTGCTGTAATTTATGTTAGTAAATCTGTTGTAATAAGTTATTTTCAGATCTGGTTTATGTTGGAAAGTGTGCCATAAGGGCTGTGAACATTCCTCTCTTGATGTACATCTGTTCAGTTATTTATTCCCTTGGGCTGCCTAGTGTTTTTGGTTGAACAGAAGTGAAATATAAATTGCTGTAATTCTTGTTTCAGACCCAGTCGTAAGGCTGAATGTTCACGGGAACTTCAAGGTTGAGATGAAGCTTTTGAACTTGCAATATTGTTGTAAAGATAAATTTCGATATCTATCACAACTCTTTTTTGTAGCAAAGATATTCATAGGTTCTCTAGGAAAATATGTTGGTCTCGTGGAAATAGTTAAAGGTTTTCAAATGATCCTTTTTGTAAGGACCTGCGGTCCGGGTCACTTTCACCATGCGAAGTGCGTGCGAAGGACTTGTGCGAAATGCGTGTGAAATGAACCAAGAGGCGAGTTTATACGATGTTGGGCGAGTTGAGAGGGTGGTCCCACGAGTTGGGCGGGCCGACCCTCCACTCGGGCGAAGGCAACATGTTGAATGAGTAGGCTTGGGCATTGGGCGTGGGTCGGCCGAGTGACACAACCCGCCACTCGCCTGTATATATTGGTGGAGCGTTTGTGGAGACGAGCCATCATCATTCAGCCAACACGAGTTTGATGAGAAGAGTTCTGCGGTGCGTGGATGAGCCTGCACAATAGGCGGAACTCGGGTGAAAAACTCGTGCAGAAAAGTCGGGCGAAAAACTTGTGCAGGAAACTTGATGAAGTGCAAAGAAGATTTGTGGAAGAAGCTGATCCCACTGTCACGTCATGACAGTTGGTATCATAGCTAGTGCTGGGCAGCTGGTGCTGGTGTTGAAGCACTGAAGCTGATACACACCTCTACTTCGTGACAGGTGGTATCGGAGCTGATTCAGGTGGAGTGCAGGTGAAGGAAGCTGATTGTACAAAGGTCGAAGACTTGAAAGGGAGTTCAAGTTTTGCAGGTAACAGGTGGAATCAAGAGCTGGTTCAGTTTTGCAAGGGGAACTTGGTGAATGGTGAAATAGGTTTAGCAGAGGTGAAGCTTTGTGCTTGGGCCAAGCTGAACGACAAGGCATGGCAGGTTTGGAAGAATGCGAAGGGAAGCTCTTGCTTACCTTATACAGGTTGAAGCAGATGAAAGAGGAGAACCCACGGATTCTAGATAAATTTGAAGTCTTGGAAAGGAATGTTGAAGACGAACTTCTTCAACTTGGTTGGACAATGGAGCAGGATGAAGATTGTGCTAACCAGGAAGAGGAAACCGTGATGATTGAGGATGTTGCATATGTGACCATGATGGAGGATGAACTTGAAATTGATCAAGTTGGACTAGGATCATGTAGTTTGCAGACATGGATGGATGAGGATACTCACATGGAGGAGCCTCATGATGATGATGTAAGTATTATTGATACTCGTGTTTCACTTGAGCATTTGGTAGATGAACCACATGCAGGGAAGGGCAAAGTCAATTTGCCGATGCAAGGGAGTATCTTACCAGGGATGTCTACGATGAGACCTTGTATGGAGAAGCAAGGATTGTTGATTGTTGCAGGACTTGTTGGGGTTGTTTGTGACCTTGTGGCAAAAAGTGCGAAGGCCCGTGACAAGGGAGGAACATGATGATCGTTGTGGAAGAATGGGTCATGCTTTAGCCACATGGAAAATTGGCTAAGTGCCCGGCATGACTCATGGATAGATTGAGGAGGGCACACACTTGGGTATGATGATACTTGGGTGGACTTCTCATGGCCGAGACCAAGAGCAAGTCTTGGTGGAACCTTTAGTGGGGGAGCTATGACGGAAGGGACTCATGATGATGATTTGGTTGGGTGACCGCGTTCACTAGACCGGATTTGCAGACTTGGATAGGGATGACCGATTGTTGTGATGAATCTACTTAGTTGGACTACATGGGCAACTTAGTCATGGACATTAGGTTGGAGACATGGAGCATGGCAGTCTTATGCAGGGACATGATGCAGGAGCACTTGTAGAGGTGTCACTTATGGGCATCCAATGAGGAGTACCAACGCAGGGATGTTGTGCAGGTAGATTTGCTGGTGTGACATGGAGATGTTTTACTTATGAGCCGATGGAGAGGTTGTGCACTGTTGCACAACAAGGCCATGGACTTGGATGAAGTTGTGAGCAGACGATGGAGCATTCCTACTAAATGGAGAGCTGAGGCATCTTGTAGAGACCTTTGGGCCGAGACTTGTATGCTTGCTAGAGTGTTGGTTGGAGATGATTCGTGGAGCTCATGGTGACATGAGGTTGTGACTTTTGGAGACTTCATATATGGTGGACTTGGAGGATCTAATGCATTGAGGAGCTAAGGTCAGAGACTTTGATGTAGGATGGGGTGCATACTTTCGAGTACATGTATGGGTGTGGCTTGGAAGAGTAACTCGATGTGGAGGATCAATATGAGACACTTTGGAGTGATAGAGTTACGGCGATGATGATGCCTTGGTGGCAACACTTGGGCATGGGTTGAGCTGAGACTTGACCACTTTTGACACATGGGAGCTGACTGATCTATGATCATGGGCAACGCATGGATAGATGAGACATGTGTATACTTGTTTCTGTGGCAAACTTGAGGGATGGCACATACAGATATGATGGAGGTTGCTTCATGGCCCTGGATGTGGCACATCGAGAGTCAGAGTTTGATGAGATGGTCTCTTCATATTGAGGAGATACAACTATGGATGGATGATGTCGGGATAGATGTGGTTGATTTCATGTAGCACATTGACACCAAATATCATGGACAACATGTTGCAGATGAGATGAGGACTACTTCATGGACCTGAGCATGGCTTACACTTGTATGGAGATGGATTCTTGATCAAGTTGATGATATGACAGGATGTTCTGAGAAACAACTGATGATGGCATATGGATGGACATTCTTATGATTTGGGCGTGATAGTTGGATTAGCTACCTAACTAGTTCGAGTCATGAGGGCACGCAATGTGCAGAGATGTGTTGGCATTTGTTGGAGTATCATGGCAGCAGTTCACACGAGGACGATACATGATGAGGTCGACACGATATGTTGCAGTGGGCATGTAGCTTGAGATGGAGGGGCTAGCCTTTCACGGTGGGGAGCAGTGTGTGGAGATTGTGACAGGGTGGTTGATGATCATGGATTGAGATGATTTTCTGATGTATGACATACCGATGGGGTGTATACCTTGGTATGGATATCTTGGTGACAGATGGTTGTTGGGATGAGATATTGTCGAGGACGACAATGGCTTCAAGTGGGGGAGGATGTAAGGACCTGCGGTCCGTGTCACCTTCACCATGCGAAGTGCGTGTGAAGGACTTGTGCGAAATGCATGCGAAATGAACCAAGAGGCGAGTTTATACGATGTTGGGCGAGTTGAGAGGGCTGTCCCACGAGTTGGGCGGGCTGACCCTCCACTCGGGCGAAGGCAACATGTTGAACAAGTCGACTTGGGCGTTGGGTGTGGGTCGGCCGGGTGACACAACCCGCCACCCGCCTGTATATATTGGTGGAGCGTTTATGGAGACGAGCCATCATCATTCAACTAACACGAGTTCGATGAGAAGAGTTCTGCGGTGCGTGGATGAGCCCGCATGACGGGCGGAACTCGAGTGGAAAACTCGTGCAGAAAAGTCGGGCGAAAAACTCATGCAGGAAACTCGTGCAGAAAACTCGGGTGAGGGCGAACTCGGGCGAGGTCGTTCAGGCAGAACTCGGGCGAGGTCGTCGGGTAGAAAACTCGGGCGAGGTCGTCGGGCAGAAAACTCGGGTGAGGTCGTTTGGGCGAACGGGGCGAGGTCGTCGAGCGACCTAGGTGAAGTCGTTTGAGCAAGCTGGGTGAGGTCATCAGGCGACTCGGGTGAAGTCGTTCCGGTGAACCAGGTGAGGTCGTCAGGCGACCCAGGTGAAGTCGTGTGGTGACTCGAGTGAACGAGTTCGGGTGGATGAGTTGGGTGAACAGGTGGACATGCGGAAGGGCGGCTGGGCGAGGGCATGCCGTGCACGCCGAAACGAAGAATTGTGCGGACGGGCGACCCGGAAACGTTGGAAACAATGAAGTGTTGGAGTTGTGAACGGAGGTGTGACTCGTGCAGAGGTTCCCGTGTGTGGTGACTTGGTTGCGACGAGGCGCGCCGAAGTTGGGCAAACAACACGAACGTGTGACGAGGTGAGCGAAGGGTTGGTGAGTCGTGCGACGACCATGCGGAGGCGCCAACGAGCTGGGCCACTGAGTTTGCCGAAGTTGGAAATTTGGCTAAGTGTAAATTTGGGGTTTCCCAAGATTTAACTTGTACTTATAAAAGAAGATTATATATATTGATTCGGGAAGACTCATATTGCAGGGAGTTGCCCCTCCCTTTATACTATTGTGCAATTGTATATGTGTTAATTACTGTTGATGATGAATATATATCGGTTTTCATTTGTATAAAGGATAAAGATAATACTTGGTAACGAAAAATAAACTAAGTATGAATGGTTAGGCGTAGTCCATGAACATAAGTATTGGTGAAAAGAAAGTGTTTAGTGGTGCCACACCTCGCTATAGTGCAGTTGGAAGATTACCGCCAGTGTAGGGGCGTGACACTTTCCATCCAGCTTACGAAGTGGAACAGTGGTTTCTTGATCACGAGTGGCTAAAGTTATAGTTCCATTAAAAGAGAGCATTTCCATTGGGTAGGAGTTCTAGTGTTATCATAATGGTGGAACCCCAAAATTTGAAGGCTGTTGAAATTATATTAGAATCAAGAAAAAACTAGATTAGAAGTAGGAAAAAACTAGATTATAATATTCAAATTTTGATATCTATCCATAATAGTAATAATAATGATGATGATGATGATGATGGAGATTAACATAGAAATTGAAACAAAAACTGAAATTGAACATAAATTGAAATAGAAATTGAATAAAAATTGAAATTCACATGTACATTGAAACCAATGCATTGGAAATTGACATGTACACTACAATCACTTAAGATGGATAAGGTATACAATCTCTCCTTCTTGCAATGAGGGGCATGAGGTGCTTATATGTCGTGGTTTGGTTTGGTTTGGTTGGAGAATTCTGTGTGTACATAATAACATTCATAGTATACAATAGAAATGAAAATAGAAATTGACATAGAAATTGAAATACAAATTAACTTTGAAATTCAAATTGTAATAGAAATTGACTCATACACTAAAATCAATCCGTTGACATAGAAATTGGATCTAAAACGTTAGACAACTGTGTGAAGTTCGCTCATGTACATAGCTAGTATGAGTGCATGTAACCAAAGTCGCATTGAGTGCAGTCCATATTTGAACCAAAATACATAAAGAAAGAGGCTCTAAATGGGCCATATTATAGGCCAAAAAAAATTATATTACGACAAATATCTACATGTCATCACAGTCATTGCCCTTATTGGGATCTTCCTCTTCAGTATCACCCTCTAAGCATTAAAAGGTAGAAAATACTTCACATGCCTAATCAATGAATTTACTCAAGTGAATCAATGAATTTACTCAAGTGAAAGGTACATTTTTATTAGGGTCGTGACAAAGGAGTTCAACAATCAATGTTATAAACATTGAAGTGCATAGAGGGATGGGTGCTTTTGTATAAATACTAGTTACATATCATCATACATGATAGATTTTAGTGGAAATGTTGCAATGATGCCAATCTTGTTGTGCCGAGAGGTTCTCTCCAGCCTAGTATGGAAGAGATGTTATAATGTCTTGTCCTGTTATGTTATCAAAACATTTTGACTCAGTCAAATTACGTAAAAATTAAAATTAAGATTTTTTTTTTTTTTTTTTAAATAAAAATAAAATAAATTAATATATATATATATATATATATGACTCTGTCAAACATAATAAAAAAAATTAAAAAAAAGATTAAAAAAATTACTATAATATATTATATATATATCAAAAAAGAGGTTTGCACCTTGAGGGATTTGATCCCTCTCGACGCTTGATAGATCCGGAGTTAAGATGAATCTACTCTGGTCAAGTCCACTTAATTTTGAATGGGATCTAAAAATCTACTTTCTCCATACAAAGTCCAATGGAGTTAGAACCACTCTCAAACACCGTAAAAGTATGATGAGTAATGTTAAAAATTCAAGTAAATTGATAAAAGATGGAAAGATAAAGGAGAGTTGGATTAAGTTTAGTAGTAGCACCAATAGAGGATGTCAGAGTCTACCTTCTTCTTCTAGAGGACAATGGAGTCCAGCACCAGCCTTAAGACGTTCTTCATCTAGAGGAAAAGCGGCAACAGTAATCACTAGTTTATCTGATTTTATTGTAGATGTCTCATAAAGATGAGATGCGTTTATTGTATTTTTTGATGATATTTTGAGGCTTTGGAATCAGGGCTCAGATGGTTCATTATTTTTGTTTTAGATGTTAAAATTTTTTAATATTTTGTATATTTTTTTTTGCTCTTTAATTTTGTCAATATTTTCTAATATTCACCCTGATGTTATGAATAAGTTGTTTTTAAGATCCTTGGTGATATTTTAATCGACACAATCTATCATATTCTTGCTTGATTTGAATTGGCAACCCTTGTAAACCTGTTGAACTAGCTAGTTTTGGAAAAACCCGTTCAGTACTAATGATACTGTTGGACACCTAATCCTAAAGGGTTAGTGTGGAAGCTGAATGGACAAGCAGTCCAAGGGACCTTGGGATGTGAATCCCAACGGTCACCATATTGTACTATAAATGTACATCTTTTGTGAATAAAAATTGTACTGAATGATTTATCTTTCCTATTGTTTTCCTATTTGTTGTCCCTGACCATGTCTGTTTAACATGGTATCAGAGCAAGCGATTGCTGGCCTTGCTCATATTTGAGCCACTTGTTTTGTTTTGTGGCCTTTCTGCATGTTAATCGTGACATTTCTGCTCCATGTCAGAATGTTAGTCCTGACATTTGCCTGGAAACCTTGGCGCCCCTCAGAATTGTATTTTTAGTATGCTGTTCCTTTGCATGCGCTGCTTTGCCCTGTCAGATAACAATTCCTGGAACTGGGTTCTAAGTTGATTGCCTCGGCAATTTTTCTCTGCAACTCTAGAATGTTACAGTTTTGAGAAACCGTTATCCAAATAACAAATTCGAACACATTACCTACTCTGTAGGCATTGTAGAATATTTCCAGCAACGATGTTTTGCCAACGCCCGGCATGCCATACACACCAATGACGCGTGCTTGATGATCCTCTGCATTAATCCATTGCTTCAGCTGCATCTCCGCGGATCGAATACCTGACCCCACAAAGCCCGACTCTGGCACTGGCTGATGAAAAGAACGTTACAACTAGAACTGGTGCACAAGAAAAGTCGCATTGAAGGTGCTGATGAACTCTCAGAACATACGTTAATCTCATTGATTGAAACATGCTGTCTACATGTCAATGCTAAATTTTCCAGCTTTCCCACCATGGTAAATAGTCCGCAAAACTGAAGATTTAGAGTGCCTGTTAACATATTTCTCCAAGAATCGATTTTCTGTCATGTATAAAATCCGTATAAAAGGTATTTTCAACTCTTGCACTTGCATGGACCCCACAAAGCCCGACTCTGGCACTGGCTGAAGAAACGCCTCTGCAGTTAACGGTGCCGACGACGCACTCTGTTGAGCATTCCGGAATATGGAGAAGTCCCGTTCAAGACGGATACAGAGTTGATCGAAATTTGTGTTTCATTCTCTAATTTGTTTCGAGGCTCTGGGCTTGCAGAGGAGAAAATCTGAACATGGTTTAACAGCGAACTTGTAAGTGGAAAATTTGATCTGGATAAATGTTTAAAGTCTTATTTGGTCTCTCGAGTGAGCTGTGCATATGGCATATCTCTACAGTCTTGTGCAATCGCCATTGGTGAAGGTTCGAGCTCCAAATATTTACAGTCATCATCTTTGCATACGTTTTGGGTAATAACATTTGCAATTGTATTCTCTGATAGATCATGGAATCGACGGCTTTGAACGGTTGCCTTTCTGGTCTCTGTGGACTCACTGGCGGATGTTGTGCAATGCATTTTTTTCTTTGAAACTGGAAGAAGAGCATCGGGTCTTATAATGCTGCTAGTGCCTCTTAAACGTATAACTGGTATTCTGGACTTTTGCAGGTTTTGATTTTATGCTTTGGTTGTTTGCCGCTGTCGGCATGATTGTCAAAGGTGCATCTTACGACTGTTTCAGCAAAGATTAGTGGCTTCCGGCTTGAGCTCCAGGCGAAAAGTTGGATTTTTTGCGGTATGGTGGTTTTCGAGAAACCGTCTAGAGATTTGGGCTGGTCATGGCCATGGAAGAAGAATGAGGGCTTATTTATTTGCCTGTTTTAGTTTTAGCAGCTGGTCTAAACATTATAAGCGTAGCGCATCCGTCACTGGATTGTTGTGACACATTGGGGTTTAGACATTTGGGTATCTGTAGGTTAGATGGGCCTTATTCGGTAGTGGAGAATAGTATATCTTTGTTCAAGCTATTGCTATTGATCGACGGTTGACGCAAAATCTAAGTGATTTGGGTTCGACACGAAACGTCAGCAGGTTTTGGAATGAGATCACGGTGATGGAGCTTGTTGTCCGTGTGGAAGAAAGCTAAGTGATTATATTCGATCTGCTTGCAAAAGAAGGTTTGGTGGGAGATGTATGTAAAGTGCTGAAGAAGTTCATTTTTGCGGCAACGAAAATCGAGTTTTCTCGACTTTTGTACTCGTACTAGTGAAACCTAGCACGCTAGACGGCGTACAGAACCAAAGCAGTGAACTGTATCAATCGAATATCTTCTTGCTAAAAGCAATCTACTTCGACTGCTTGGAGCAGTCCGAGCAGACTTTGCAGTCCTTGAAGCATGATGCCTATTTTGGACTGGTGCGGTGACATCCATTTTTTGTACTTGTAGCCCTGTGTAAGTTTAATATTGGAGAAAATGGCCAGAATTAATTATTGTTTAGAGCTATTGAGCACATTAATGTTATCTACGGTTGAAGACACGGTGAAGGTCAACAAAGGCACTCTTTTTGACATCCAAACGTCTCTACAAAATGCACTCGAAAATATTGAATTTTTGCAGCTTGAGACAAAGCTGCAGCAAGAAGAACTACAACAATGGAGTCATCATTCTGAACCTGTTTCTGTTCAGAAGATTGAAACAGACTCCCATAAACAGCAAGTCAATAATGTTCCTGTTCATTCAAATAAAGCAGCAGTTGTACATGCAGATGCAGAACCTCAGTCTGCACTTCCCAAGCCCATCATCAGACCTTGGGAACAGCTTGTCCACAACAAGCACAGAACCGGTCTTGGATATGACAAGGACTTGTCCTTTCATATTCCAGACTATGCCAAGCCCATTCATTTTCAGAGTGTTGGATTCATTTATGACACTGCACCTGCTCCTCATGACAGTTCAACTTCAGTTGTTCCAGACTCTGCTCCTCTTCCACAACAACAAAACAACAACAAAACGTGAAATGCCAACACTGTGATCGAGTTGGCCATCTGAAAGATCACTGTTTTGATCTTCATCCATGTAAGCACTGTCATAAAACCACCCATTCTTCACACAGATGCTTCAGCGACAAACGTCCTGCAAGAACAAAGATTCATCTTGGATGGATCGCTTCTTGGCAATGGGCATCAACAGCCAAGAAGATATTCCAAACACATGTCAGAACTTGTTCCAGAGTATTAAACAGTCTTGCAGTTGAGTTTTATCCATCTTCTCACCTTGTATCTGACAGGGGGGGAAATGATGGTCATCTACAAGCTTCAAAGCCACATCAAGCGAGCCTGAGCCACAACCTGCCACACCAGTTTCAGAGTTGTAGCCAGAGACAAAGATGCCTGTGAACATGCCTTCAGTTGGCGATGTGGGACACTTCCTCTAGCAGAAGACTTACAGCTTCTTGCCAGTTTTGGAAGAGTTCCGGAGACAAAATTGAGAACACTTCCTCTAGCAGAAGACTACAGCTTCTTGCCAGTTTTGGAAGAGTTCCAGGAATTGCATAAGCATTCCAGAGTTGTTGGTCATCCTTAAACCATCACAGGTTGAGACTTCCCTTTTACAGGTTGAAGTTTTACCTTTATATGGGGTGAGGCCTCCCTTTTATGGTTGAAGGTTTCCCTCTTTAAAACAATAGGATCACTTTCACTAGCAGAAGACTTACAGCGTCTTGCAAGTTTGGAAGAGTTTCGGGAACTGCACTAAGCGTTCCAGTGTTGGTGGCCATCCTTAAACCACCGCCCTATTATACCAACATTTCATAGAGCACATTCAGCCTAGTGCTGCCATGCATTATTGCACATTTTGTATTACAGCTCTTTTCTTGGACTGATACATAACCCTTCGGATTAAGGGGGGGAATGTTGGACACCTAATCCTAAAGGGTTAGTGTGGAAGCTGAATGGACAAGCAGTCCAAGGGACCTTGGGATGTGAATCCCAACGGTCACCATATTGTACTATAAATGTACATCTTTTGTGAATAAAAATTGTACTGAATGATTTATCTTTCCTATTGTTTTCCTATTTGTTGTCCCTGACCATGTCTGTTTAACAGATACTGTGTACAACCTCCTTGCAGAATATGTGGCTTCATGACGCTGGTCTTGAGCTACCATCCAAGCACCAATTTTTTGTTGAAAGTCTTGGAATCGAGATCTTCTGTTGCACGGATCTATTGGGAAACAAGGTTATAGGTGCATAAGTTTAGAGCTAGACCAACTTCTCCAATGGCTCTCATCCATGAACTTGTTATTGGCACAAATAAGATAAATAAATGTATGGGTTGAGTGTCCACTCAAAACATTGGGATTTTTTGAAACTCTCGCACTTCAATTGCAGAAAACTCAATTGTAGATTCATAATAATGAAGAAATGCAACCGGTGTTTATTCTAAAAAGCAACCTTAAAAATTTTGGATCAGAAATTGTTAGTAGTTACCATGGAATAAGTGGCATAAGCTTGAGTCGGGTTAGAAGCATGGAATGCATTTGCACGATCACCATCTTCAAATAGGGTATTTTCCATGGTAGCACCATGAATAGCACATGGAGGAGCAGCAGGCAATAGTCTGGCAGTTTCCTTTATATGAAATGGATTCGAGGTGTAATTATGAAAACCTTGAAAGAAGAGGATAAATCAGAATATAGAACTAGGTCTGAAAAATCACTGGACTAGTCCAACGTATAGATCTGAAAACAGGAATGTGATTGCATGCGGAAGTAGAAATGGTGCAGATCAAGCAGGTTCAAACTCCAAATTGATGTAAAATGAAACCTATCTGCATTATTGGTAACCTTGCTCCCTCACCAAATGTCTTAATTAAGTGGGCTGTACTGGTAAATGTGCTAATGTATCAGAGAATGATGTTTGAGGTCATATCTGGTGTTGATGTTTGTAGCTTGGTCAGGTACTTCTGCATAGGCCTAAGTGTCTAGGCATGCGGAAGTTTCGTAATAGACCTTTTTATTTCATTAGATCAACTCACTTTATCTTATAAAAAGAAATTACTTAAATCACTAAAGTGAGAAGACACCAAGACACAGTGAGGGTGAGATCTTAGTGATTGGGTGGAGAAGGGCTTCCATTCAATTGTGTTGGGTTCAAGGAATGTGCAAGAGGCAGCAAGGGAGATCCAGATCAGCCAGCAAGATCTGCAGAGGGCTTGATCAGTTGGATCAGTTCAATGTTATTGTTGTATGTATTTCCATAGTGGGCCATTTTCCCAGGAAGGGGGCCCTTCTGCTAGGTTTAGAAAATTAATATCTGGAAGAGATTCTTTCTTTTTTTCCCCATAGAGAAAGGATTGCCAATATGCCAAAATGACTAACAATGAACCTTCCAGCAGTCAATACAGTAGTTTCTACAGAGAAGAGTATGGAGTGTTGTTTCACAGAAAAGAAACCTTCGAATTTCCAATCTAGAACAAGCCAAGCTGTGTACTGTATGCTTCACATTATAGTGTTGTTTCATAGAAAATAAACCTTTGAATATCCAAAATCTAGAGCTCTGTACTGTAATCTTCACATTACATAATGATTCAAGTAATCATCTTGCCTCAAGACTGAGACTATCAGTAGAGGCACCTGGTAACACAATGACTTGAAGAGTATGCAGTCACTATCTCTCATGTCTACCATCCTGTAGGTCCACAGTAGTCTTAGCAAGAGAGACAGCCTCCATATTAAGCTCTTTGCATATGTGGGAGCAAGTAATGGAGTTGAATGTCCCAGCAAGGAATTTAGTCCTGGAAATGCTGTCACTTGGGTGGATATTATGTGACTGCAAAGAACCATTTAGTCAGTTGATGACCTTTAAGTTCTCCTGCAAGATTAAGTTTATGGCCCCCCCTTTCTTGTGCCATCCAAAGGAGAGTCTTGTTGCCATCAGTTTATCCTTGTTGTTTACCCCCCTCCCAAGGCCCAGTTCAAAAGTTAATTGGCTTTTGTTCGGAAGGAGGAGGATGTCACCAGCTCCATCGAGCTCTTGGTTTCCCCTCGCTGAACCTTCAGATAAAGCCATGCTTCTATCAAGAGCTCAGCTAGGGACTACCAGCCCTAGAGGGTTTGTTTTAGTATCTGGATGAGCAGCTGAAAGAGATGCCTCGAGTCTGTTGAATACCTTGAATGCCTTATCTCCTGGAATACATGCTCACTTTAGATACAACAATATCAACTAAACACTGTCGGGGAGCTCAATGGCTCTAATATCACTGTTACTGTGGTTGAGCCAACTCACCAGAGCCATCTACAAAGTCTGTCCATATCCTAGGCAGCCTTAGTAGCTGTTAGACCAGAGGGAAATTCTAGAATTCCTTTGAGAATTGACATGGAATGAACTGGTGGAAGACCATTTCTGATCATTCCTTACATAAGGGGCATCTACTGGGGCCCTTCTCTCTCCTGCAAGGAATCCCAGAACAGTATTTTACTGCTGAGTGCCAAACATGAGAAGGCTTTTGCTTTTGGAGGGGTCTCCAATTTCAAATTCCAGACCCACCAGGTCTTGAGATGGCCTTCTTGGGCAGTGCACATGGAGCTTTAACAAAATTTCACTGAATATAACTCAAAAGTGGATTGACACTCCACTGTAAGATATCATCCTCATCCACAAGCTTGATACTAGCCTTGATAAGCTGTTCTGTGATGTAACACCAGTGGGTAGCATTTTCCTCAGACAGTTCCAGTTTGGCAGAGACTATCTATGATAGATATATAGAGAGCGTGGAATATTACTGTCCGGTTCCACAGAAGATTGAAAACTTTTGGTTGGGACTACTATGCTCATCATGTTGGGGTACATGGGGCATATCCATTGAAGGGCTCATCTCTGAAACTTTATGACGTTATTTGCTTGTAATGCTATTGGATATAATGGTTGTAAAAACAAATTTTGGTTTTCCTGAGGCCCTTGTTATTTAAGGTTTTATTTTGTTCAACTTTTTATTCAAATTTTATTTTAATATATCTTTTGAACTAATAGGAGCTACTTTTCATGGTACATGATACAGGTGCAAGAAGTTGTCCACAGCACGCAAGCAAATGTCAATCTTTCAAGCTCCTAATGTTCTAGTCATTCAGCTGAAGGTAGACATAATGATCTCCGCGACAACTTTCATATTCTCTTCTTTTTGTTTCCATTTAAGGATGTGAGGTTTCTTTATTTGGCACATCACTAAATTGTTTTACCTTTTCTGTTTGGGACAGAGATTTGAGGACTCCTATGGTGGCAAAATAGATCGCAGCATTATTTTTGAGGAGCGCTTAGCACTTTCTAGCCATATGTGCAGAGATAGTCCGGTAAATATGAACTCTTAAATTAAGAGCATGCGTTTATTTCTGTTCAGTTGTATGGTGTTTGCCAAAGCCATTCTATTTATTTCTTATGTTCTGGCAGTGATCTCTCTACCATGATACCATCACGAACTTTGTTCTAATTTAGCAGATGTTGATTATCTTCCTACTTAATGCCCATGATATCAACCAAAGCATCTATATGGGATTTAATGAAGCTACACAAATTTAAACAAGTAGGTGGGTTTTATGAATCTGTCTGAAGGGTCATCTGAGGGTCTATCTTAACATCCATCAGTCTCTGCCTGCTGCTTGTTGCCCTGATCTGATGGGACAGCCTCGAAGTAAGAAGTGATCTGCCTGAAAGTCTCAGGTCAGGGTGGGGTAAGGAGTGCATGAAATTTGTGTAAGAGTTCTTCCCTCATGTAGAGAGCAAAACATGGGTGATCAGGATATTAGAAGAAAATGGAAAGAGAGCCCCCCTGAGTCTCTGAATAAACAGCGAAGTTTCCTGCGTATCTCATAGGAGGTGGGGCACTGGAAAATGAAATGCTCCTTTGCCCTGGCTCCTGTACGTGATGTAGGTGGCATATCCTGTCTGACTGCAGGATGTAGTGGTTGTTCTTCATCTGAAATCTCTGAGAACCAACCTGGAACTGCCCAAGGGCGACATGGAGCCTGGAGGGTGTGCATTCAGTGTCTGCATGTATACTGAGGTTGGATGATCATGTCCTCTGTCACCTAGGAAGTCAAATTGGTCTGGTATGGAAAGTCAACAGGCATCTTGGTAATTGAACTGACCAAGATCCTTCTCTATTAAAGCTGTTGAATTCCTTAAAGAATGGTGGTTTGGGATATAGAGATAGACAACTTTCTATTGTGGGGAGCAGCATATCAGATGAGCATATATATAACTGTTCCTTTGAGACTTGAGTCTTATGACTCTTATATCATACGAACTAATACAAGCTACAATATCAAGAACAAGAGACTGATAAGGGAGGAATCAATATTGCTTGTATATGTTTTAATATTCATGTGCTTCTTGCAGTTTCTTATGGTTGCTGTACAAATGCTTTGGTCATGATTTCCTTGATTTCTGAATTGTGTTTCTGCACTGATAATATGTACAGTTTTACAGCCACATCAATCCTGAACCAAGCAACCAAATATACCCCTGGCAAAGTGGACCACATGGTCCAAGATATGAGTGAGATTTAAGAACTAATAAGAGGGCAGGGTGACCACTTATTTTAGCATACTATGCTGATATTAGCATAGTGGTATTAATATATAATGTTCTATTTTAATTCGTTTTCATAACTAGCTACTGCTCATAAGGTAATTCTTCTTCTGTAAGTCAAAATTACCTTCTTCTTGACAGAATTCTAGTGAATAAGTTATTAACAAACATGTGATCACCTTCCAGTTGAGAAACTTTGGGTGTTGTGTCTGTTTTTAGACAGTTCTAGGACTTTCACTTGGACCTGCGGTAATTGATCTCCCCATCTGAACTCCAAAAATCTTCATGTCAGATTTAGACAGTTTTGGGACTATTACTTGAACCTGCTGTAAGTGCTCTGGCCATTCAAACTCGAAAATTCTTATTTGGGTGTGGCTGTCATGAATCCAAAGTGTACATAGGGATTATTATCATAGTTTTAAAAACTGGCTGGTCTGAACCGGTAACCGGTCATATTGTTTGGCCAAATAGGGCCAAGTAATGAACCAGTAGAAAAACCATTAATTTTTTTAAGGATATTTGAGACTTGTTCCAACCTCATTGGATTTCATATGGAGAAAGTAGAATTTTAGATCCCACTCAAAAGCCAGCAGACTTAACATTTTTCAGGATTTCAAGATTTGGGGAATTGCAAAGTTTCCTTTTGATTCTGTTATGTATGCGGATATGGGATTGGCATTTAATCAAGAGCATGAGGCCCTTTGTGTACCTTGATGTTTGTGGTATTGATTGTTGAACAACTCTGATGTTGGGGGTATTAATTGTTGAGCTCCTTTGCCACGGTGTTAACAAAAATGTATGCTTCACTTGAAGCAAAATAATTGGGTAGGTGTGCTAAGCTTTTTTTACCATATTATAAGGTCAAGGAGATGAACCCTTCTCTCAAACAAAAGTCATTAGTTTGCCATGTTAAGCTTTTTCAATTTCTACCATGTTAGAAGGTTGAGGAATCCAAATCTGAAGACTTTGAGCTAGATGATTTTCAGGTAGCTTTTGTTGATGATACCATTTTTAGTAGCAGTGAATCAGTGATGAGTTTGATGAGTGATCATGTTGATTAGTGATTTGTAGTAGGCTAGTGGTCCAATAACTTGTAGCATTGTTTTTGGACTATAGAGGCTACTTAGAGCCTCATTGATTATGTATTTTGTTGTTAATATGCATTGCACTCTGGGCGATTTTAATATATTCACCTTTACATGGTATATAGATGAGTAAACTTTGCATATTTTGTCTCTAATGGTTTGGAATCATGGTTTGAAATTTTAAAAATAATTGTTTTATTAAAAATTAATTATTTTATGTATTGTTATCAAATCCGGTTTGATCTGATTTCGATTCAAAACCTGGTTAGGTAGGTGGTCCGGTTCAAAACCTGTTTCTGATTTTTAAAACTACGATTATTATAGAGGAAAGTAGTGCTAAAGGAGAGAGACTTGTGAAAAGATTAACAAGGGAAGCTCAAATATTGTTTTTGTGTCAAGTTATGGGATTTGCTTTTGGTTCACATTGTTACCACAATATTTGTCATTGACAAAAGTATGAAAGTCCAAGGACCTAGATGAAGACTTCTATAACTAAGAGGTTGGCTATGGTCATTACATCGACTTTCTTTTGCACCATATGCTAGGGAAAATGGAATTTGTTAAAGGGGGCTTTCCTGGGAGCTACTAAACACACATTGTATAGTATTTTTTGGGAGTAAAGGAAAGCTTAGTAAGATAAAAGAAAGGAAAATGGAAAATAGTTTTATGGTTTTTGGGGGTAGTGGAAGAAAGGGAAAACAATGCCTTGTTTGGAACATGGGGTCATGCATGCAATTTAAGAGGACTATTCTTTGGGAGAGATTATTTGCTATAGGCAACTAGGGTGATGTTCTTGATAATATCCCTAACTTGGCAAAAAAGTGCTATAGAAAATAGAAGGAAAGGAACTTTTGTAAGGGGAGCTCTACAACGAGACCAACCTAAAAGTGGTTAAGCATTCACTCACATGAATTTTAGGGCATTAACAAAATAGCTTCTAGATTAGCTTTGACAATTGAAGTTTGTAATGAAAACTCTGCTAGTGTAATACCAAAAACATTTGCCACACAAACAAAACTGTACATGCACTAGATCATAACTTAGAAAAATAAAATACATGCGTTCCAGTGCTTGGAGTCTCACTGGCAATTTCTTTGTTTCAATCAATTCCTAGTTGCAAATGGAGAGAGAAAACCCTTATATAGGTTTAAGTTCCATCTCTTCATACAATGAAAAATGATTTGTTTTCCTAGATCCACTTTTCTCTCCAAGGAAAGTCATTAAAATAATTATTTCTAACCTCTTCAACATACTTCTTACTAAAAGTAGGAAATGTTTGTTGAGATCCACAATTTTCTCTAGGACGTTACAATAAAATATTCTATGAAAACAACTATCAATGAAGTTCTTATCTCACTCCGTTAACTAAGTCAACAATGATGAAAAGTTAAAGTTAGTTACAACAATATCCTCAACTTAGAATAAGATAGTTGGGTGTCTCCCTAACCAAGTAACCACTGTAGTAGTTTGATGTGTGCCCTCCTAGAGGATGTGTCCACAATTGAACTGAGTAACAAATAACAATGTATATGTGCAAAAGAACCTCCTCCAATTGAGGAAATTGATACATAAATCACTGCCAAGTAGCCATCTCTGTCACAAGTGTGGCCTTCATGCCCAAGTCACCTCATGAAATGGGATAGGAAATGTGCTATAAAAGCACCATGTGGCACGTGAATCATCCCAAGGTAGTATACAATGTGAATAGATGCCCTTCATGTGTGGATGCCCTTAACCAGATGTGTGCAAGGGGACCTTTTCAAATGGATAGATGCATCAATAGATGGAGCACTATAATGTTAAGTAGGAAAGCATGTGCCTAAAACCATTGTCTAATTCCCAATTTAAGCCTCCTCAAAATAAGGTCTAGAAATTGGGGGTCACCTCTTTTCTAGAAACAAAATCCACAATAAGTTGACTGGTTCACTTCTTAAGGAAGGTGCTTATGCTTTTAAATATAGGCCGGGTGTAATAGTCTAGGGTAATTTTGTCCTAGGACTTCTTGCACAACTAGGGTGTTTTATTCACAATTTTTTCTTTCCAATTCACAAGATAACAATTCTAATTCAAATATATGGTCAACAACATAACACAATATCCAGTTCAACCAATTAATGTAATATTTACTGAGTGCATTGTTTAGAGAGATCAACCAACTCAATATAAATCCTCAAGAATTCGAGTTCAACAAATCAATTCAAACCACACAACATTTACGGAAAATAACTAATGCAACAATAATCCGAACTAATTACTTTTAAATTTCGATACCCTAGCTTGCCTTAGATCTAATGACTCAATTATGTCCTATTCATTGTTCGGGTTCGTCACCAATGCAGGGTCCCCACACTCCCTCAGAAGATCTTCCTATCTTGTGACAAGCTTGCACAATTCTTGTTATAAGATACACATTTAATTTCCATACTCTCAGATCTATGGGGTAACAACGGTTGCAATCCTTTTGGAGACTGGTTAGTTACAACTGCAAAGGCCTCATACTGCTTCAGAATGAGCTCAGATCACAAATTCAGTACATTGGACCCTGCTTCAAATATAAACTTCGACGCTTCAGGTCAATTGGCCTTGATTCTTGTAAAAAGGGTTTCATCCTGTGGAATTGGGACTAAGATTCCTTGCTCAAATCTGCTACAGGTAACCCAAACCTCTCATGGTTTGATTTTAGTAAACCTGCAGGAGGGTTTATAAGAATTTAGCCCTAAAATTTGTTTCTCAAACTTCGCCTATCTCAAGGGATTGCGATTTGTTTTCACATCGATCTTATTGCCAATACAACAATTCGTCTAGAAAAGAAGGCTTCCTGCCTCAAGGTGTTTTTAGTGCCTGACACAATTAGTCATAGAAAGATTTCGCTGCTCCTTATTTGAAGAGAAGACCTAAGCCATAACAAAGAGATGAGAATAGATAGAACTTCGCTGCCCCTCCAGATAGTATTCTTGTGCCAAAACAACGCTAAGAACCAACATAACCAACAAATAGAGATGAGTCAACTAGGGTGGAATCTTTCACCACTAAAATTGATAAAGGAGAAGGGGTCTTAAAACCCTCAAAGATAATGCTCAAAAGACAAATGAATTGTTCTACAAGATGATGCCTCATTTGATCTCAACCCTCTCCTATTTATAGATTTTCCATGGGCTCCAACAATGTGAGGAATTGTGTGTGCAACCCCTAATTTAGCCCCAACAGACCCAATTTTTACCCTAACATAGGAAAAATCAGGGTTTTACCCCTTTATCAAGGCTATAGCCTCCATAAGCCCTCAATTTGGAGAGGACATTCCTTTCCCCCCTTCCTGAAATTGCTTGACCTCAAGCAATTGTAGACTTGGGTGTTTTAAAATTTGTTCTCCTTCGCAGTGGCATCCTCCTCTGGTATTAAATTCTTCCATTTAATAAGGTATTTTGGAATTATTCATCTTCTTAACTTCTCTTCTCGTATGACCGTGATTGTTTCTAGAATCTATTCTAGTTTTGCTTCTCCATCGAATGGAGACAACTTGATAGAGGTGGTGATTTGTGGAAGGCGTTATGGATTCTCCTATCGCTTGGAAATTCTAACTCGTACATTACTTCGCTATTCCTTCGAAGTGTTAGAAATTTGGAAAGGTAGAAAGATTCTCTTATATTAATAATTGCTTGTGATATTCTTATATTTTTTATTATGTTCTTCTTTTATCTCTTCATTAAGCAATCATCAACGTAAAAACATGAAGATCATGGATCCCAGAAGTAGGCACTCAACCATGGCTAAAACCCTTTTATAGGGAAAACCTAGTCAAAACTCTTCCTTTAGTAGATTCAAATCAAGATGAGATGGACCAAGACCCTAGACAAACAGACCTTCCTCCTCCACCAAGTCAACCTTTAGTAGTTTCTTCTTTTCCAACAGCTTCAACCCAATAACAATCCAGAAATTTGACTTCCTAGTTTTAGAACTTCAACCCCCCAGCAACAAAATTGCGGCCCAGTAACAGAACAACAGTTTTAGCCCTTCCAACAGCTCAACAACTTCACACGTGTGAGAGAGAAATAATTTCGACTTCTTATGCTTGATAGAGACCTCCTTCTGCTTCGCTAGCCGTTTCCTCCTTATCCCTTGAATTTGACACTTTTCTTGCCCCAAAAGTTGCAAATCGAACTTGATGAGTGAGTGCTCCAAATGAGGTTGAGTTGTTGCCTTTATATAGGAGTTTCTACCCCTAAGTTAGTCCGTCTTGTCCAGTTTGAGGCTGATATAGTGGAAGAGGCCTAAATGACCCAAATTACATTAAAATAATTTTCTTTCTTGACAAATGAAGGCCAAGAAGGGTATTTTACATTATGACATGGACAAGGACACTTGATATAAATCCTAGTAGCCTGCAATGGAGGCTTTGACCTATAAACAATTGACCCAAGCATGAAACCCATGTTTTAATAAGTCAATTTCTATAATAATAAAATTTATTTTCTTTCTTTTGACAAATACATTACATCGTGACTCAGATATAAATATGAAGACCAATACTAGTTACATCCTTCAACACTCCCTCTTAACTAGGGCGGTACTCATAATTACATACATATACAAGCAAATGGAAGATCTTAAATAATATGAACTACAGAGAGTTCTAGCACACTTAGTGCTATAGACTAGATACATAACCAAGGTATTCTATTTGGGTGGGACTAAGGGGACTCAAGCTTTAGCCAACTCTAGGTACCATCAATCCTTTAAGCTCTACCACCAACCCATGGATCTAGGCGCGTATCCAAGGTCGGTGCTCCATGACCAACGCCATCCTCCCTCTTCGGGATCTAGACATCAACACATAGGCAGAACAGATATCCTCCCAAGTATCTTGCCATTAGATGCTTCATCTCTCCTATAAACTAAACCAAGTATATCCATTTGTCCAAGTATGCTTCCAATGTGTTTAATCCTCTAGTGGAGAGATTTACTTGTACAAACACAAACCTAATTAATAATAAACTTTCAAATATTTATACAAGTAAACACAAACCTTCGAGGGTTCTCAAGTGCCTTGGTGCTACTTATATCATCACCAAGTTATCCGAATCCATCTTGTCGGAAGCTTTTCTTCTTTTATTTCTTTAGCAATGTTAGCACCTAAATCCGCCTTAGGCTGAAGGAAGGCAGAATTCAGGGTAACCACAAACCACGCTCAGTCTGGTAGCTAGCCCTACCAGAACAGGAGAGGGCTCTCTCCGAGTCACGCTCAGTGAATAAGTAAACGAAATGGTCTGGGATGACTTACAGTGAAATATTGATCTTATGCTAGTAAGTAATTATGGATACAAGAAACAATTTTTTATGAATGACTGAGTTTCTGGGATGGTATGGAACCAACGGACAACAATGAGTAGAGAATTTAATACAAAGGCACAGAGTACTTCGTGAGGCAAGATAGGCGGAAAGTCTAGCAATTTAGTTTGAAATAACGCGGAATGGAGAGATTTCTTAGGAGGGTGAAAAGGGCATAAGTACATGAATCATTTTCAACAGAAGAGAAACACACAGTGTGAAATTTTCCCACAGGCAGAGCAATAAAAATGAATTCTACCTTATCTTACTCAGAAAATTTCACTGGAAATGAATATATGAACTGTGAAACATAAAGAAATACATATGAAACATAAAGAGAAAACATTTGCTACACTCACAACCACATGAATCTCATGAAATAGAGCTGCTGCCTTTCATTAATCCTCTATCAAAATATACAATGAAGAACTGAGTTTCTCTCCCACAGTCTCCCAGAAATTACAACCAACCCTTTGAAAATGGTTTGCATACAATAAATAGACTATGCCATGAGGAAATTGAATGACCATGAGTTGAGGAGTTTTTCGAATCATTACAAAGTGGAAGTGGAAGGCCAACCATTAGTTATAGGTGCAACATTACAGAAATGATAAATGGATTGGGTGACTGCTCGCCTTCCTTTGCCACTTGGATAGAAGCCAACCTTTAGTGGAAATACTTTAAATTTTGCCTTAGGTGCCGAAAAAAGTGTAGTGTAAATGAGCGGGCCCACTTGGAGAAAGTCGCGAATCGAAATGTCGCAAAGCGGAAGTGATTTTG
>APFE031335396.1:21732-37687 GCA_000404065.3 Pinus taeda
TTGGGGGGGGGGGGGGTAGAAAGATCGGTCGTCGGATCGAGAAAATAGACGGTGGAGATGGCATGACGAAAGATATCAGAAGAGGTGGGAGCAGGATGAATGTGGACCGTTGGATCTCAGACAGACAGATCTAACGATGATCGGGAGGCGAAGGCGTGCGACGGTTATCGGGGGGGTGACAAAGGGTTAAGCGGTAAGCAATATCGATCGCACCGCCTTTGGGTATCGGGCAGTAAAAGGACGAAGGTGCGTGATTCCACTCGGCGCATGACATGTAGCGATGGAGGAGAGAGGAAAACTACTCTCCATCGTGTGCTAACATCCCATCGATTTGTGGGCACGAAACGTGCGACGGCCGTCCGATCTTGGCGGAGTTGATTGAACAGTGGAGAAACAATTAGGCAAGTCGCTTTATTGAGCATGACGAGAGCCATTGGATCGGCGAGCGGAAATCGACGGCTATGATTTAAAGGTGACGATTTCGTAAAGGCGCAAAGTCATATGGGCAAGGTTTTATGGGGTTTTGGCTTTTGCTTTCAGGTTGGCAACCAAAGGGGTTTTGTTGGTTTTTTAGAAGAAAACAGACAAAATGGAGGTAATGGAGGATAAGCGGAGTGAGGGAAAGAAGGGAGAATGACCACCACGAGCCTCCTTTAAGCATCACCAAGCGGACAAGGCTCATTTCCGACCTTCAGAAATCATAGATATGTAGCAGAGCTAACACTAGCTCCTTCTGGGGATGAGATCCTCCCTGTGAGGTCTCAAGGACTATAGACCATGGCCTTTCCTGTGAAAACCAGATTAGCAAAATTTCCTAGCGTTCCATTGGGCATGGAGTCTAACTGAGCTTACACTAAAACTGATAAAAAAACATATTTACAACTTTAAGGCCTGAAGACCTTAAACACATAAATTTTCAAAAATCGCCCATTAACTGGGCCTTCAAAAACTGTCTCTCCTTCCATACTTTGCAGCATGAAAGTATTGTTCCCTTGGATCTGAGCGATGACAAAAGGTCCTGTCCATAGAGCATCAAACTTCCCATGGTTGCCTTTCTTCTCTTTCAGTGCATCCCACTTAAAAACCAAGTCTCCAACCTGAAAACTATCTGTTTTTGCCTTCCTGTCAAAGGCTTCCTTGATTCTCTTTTGATTTGTTGTAGACTTCTCAACCAGTTGTTCCCAGATTTGATGCACTTCTGCCAAATCAAAAATCCTTTTTGCCATGTCCTCTTCCTTATTCTGATCTTCTTGCAAGAACTTTGCCACAGGGAGGGTTAACTGAATTGGGAATATAGCCTCAGTGTCATATACCAGCTTGAATGGAGAATTCCCTATGGATTTCTTGGTGGTCACTCTGTCAGCCCACAGTGATACTTGAGCTTAGAATCCCAATTCTTTTTGTTGTCTTCCAACAACTTTTTAATTATCCTTATTAGGCTCTTGTTGGAAGATTTTGCTACACCATTGCCTTGAGGGTAGTACAAGGTGGAATGAACTAGCTTAATGCCCATTGAGTCACACATCTCCACCAATTATTTTTCCCTAAAGGCTGATGCATTGTCTATGACTAATTTATGTGGGCAACAAAACCTGGTGAAGATATTCTCTGTCAAGAACCTCATGACCACATGGTGATCAGCCTTTCTGGTAGGGATGACCTCAATCCATTTAGTGAAGTAATCGGTGGCTACTAAGATCCACCTATGCTAGCCACTAGAATGTGGATTGATTTCTCCTATGAAATCCAAGCCCCACTGCTGAAAAGGGCCACTAGCAAGTATTGGCTTTAAGGGCAGGGACTTCAATTGTTGTTTCCCTTCAAATATTTGGCACCTATCACAAGACTTAACAAATGAAAAGACATCAGAGAATAAGGTGGGCCAATAGTACCCAGATTTGAGAATCTTGTGGGCTATAGTTTTCCAATAGTGATGTCCTCCACATATGCTGGAATGAAACTGCTACATAACCTCCATGGATTGTTCTTTGTCCAAACACCTCAAAATAATCTCGAAGGGGTCCCTCTAGTAGAGCAGGTTTTCATGAATGCAATATTTGGCTTTCCTAAGCTTGATAGTTCTGGCTTGGCTTGAACTAAGGCCTGGAGGAACTTCTAGCTTCAGCAAGAATTGAGCTATTGTAGAATACCATTCACAAGAGGCTAGATTTTCTGCCAATGACTGATTTTTCCTTAGTTCAACTGCCTCTTCTTTTGTCTGACCATCCCCTGAATTTGTGCTTATCAAATTCATGTCCAGCATTCTGCAATTTTCTTTGGCCTAGCAAGGCCCTGACCTTTGACAAGCTTGGTGGGCTTCAATTCTATGTTGAATTCAATAAGCTTTGCAATCCATTTAGCCCTTCTTCCATCAACATCTAGTTGCGTTAGGACATCTTTTACTGAAGCAAAGGGTACATATGCAATTACCTTGGAATGCAGAATGTAAATTTTGAAAGCTTTCAAAGATTTGATAAGAGAATATGCTTGTTTTTCAATGATATCATACCTCAGCTCAACATACCTTAAGGTTTTGCTGAAAAATGCCACGGATGCTCTAAACCTTCCTCATCTGTTTGCAACAAAACTGTTGCAAGGGTGTCATCAGAGGCAAAAGAAAATATATGGAACTCCTTGCTGTAATATGGATTGATCAAAGTAGGAGCTTCCATAATAGCTCTCTTGATGGATTCAAAAGATCTTCTTGCTGCATCAGTCCATTTGATTTCTGACCCCTTTTTCAACATGAAGGTGATGTGTTTTACAAGTTCTGCAAAACTTGGGATAAACCTCCTTACAAAATTTATCTTGCCCAGAAAGGACTGGATATCCTTCTTTGATCTCGGGACAGACAAGGTCTGTATTGCTCTTACTCTTTCTGGGTCAATTTTGACACCTGCAGCAGAAACAATGTGTCCTAACAACTTGCCTTCCTCTAAAGCAAACTTTGACTTTTTAGGATTGACTGAAATCCCAAATCTTCTGCACTTCAGAAACACTTTCTTCAAATGTTGCAAATGGTCTTGATGGCTGCTGGAGTATACTATTATATCATACAGGTAGATAAGGACAAACTTATCGTTCTCTCCTACAAATGCTATATCGATCGCTCTCTGAAAGGTGGATCTAGCATTCATCAACCCAAAAGGCATCTTGGAATACATAAAAGTGCCCCAAGGAGTGGTGAATGCAGTCTTCTTTTGATCATTTGGATGCACAACAACTTGATTATACCCTGAAAACCCATCCAGGAAAGACATCACTTTGGCTCCTGAAACTTTCTGCAGCAAATGCCCCATCTTGGGTAGAGGGTAATTCTCTTTCTTAAAACATTTGTTTAAGTTTCTGAAATCAACACAGAGCCTGATTTCTCCACTTTTCTTCCTCACCACTACCAAGTTGGCTACCCATTTTGAATATCTGAGAGGGACTATGATTTTAGCAGCCAGTAATTTCTTGATCTCCTTTTCAATCAGAGGGAGGAGCAAAGGATTTATGAGTCTCAGCTTCTGCTTGAAAGGGATGGTGCCTTTCTCCAAGGGGATCTTATGCTGGATGATCTTTTTATCATACGTTTTAAGGTCACTGTATTCCCAGGCAAAGACATCAGCAAACTGCTTCATCAGGGTGCAGTATTTAGAACTTTGAGCAGCAGATAAGTGGGTGGATAGATTTATATACTTTGGATGTTCTGGGCTCCCTATGTTATGCTTATGGACCGCAGATTGATCTTCTCTTTGGGCAGCCTTATAAGGCACCTCATTCTAGTCAAAAATCTTTTCTAAGGGGACAAGCCCTTTAGGTATATGATTGCTGGGCAGCTGGACAATGGTGTCTTTTCCAATTTTGTTTCTAAGCTAGGGCTGGGGACTCTCCTCCAAGGCTTCATTCTCTTGATCAATTTGCATTTCGGAGAATTCATCAATGACTTGCACAAACCTATTTACCTCATCATCATCCTCAAAAACTTTCCAATGCTGGACATTATCAGGCAAGGATGGTATGTATTTCATATGAACTTCATAAACCAGTTTTGGGGGCATGGGAGGGATAAACATGTTAGCAGACATGGCAAGGGAATCAACAAGCTGATTCTTTACTCTAGGGATATATGAGATACAAAAACCATCAAAAGAGTCTTTCAGTCTCCATACCTCATCTCTGTATGCTTTCAGCCTTAGGTGCCTTACTTGGAATGACTTGTTCACTTGCTGAATGATGAGATCAGCATCGCTAAACACCTTTATATTTCTGATTCCTCTGTCTTTAGCGGTGTTTAAGCCCAATATTAGAGCTTCATACTCTGTTATATTTTTGGTGACTTGGAAAGTCATCTTGAAAGACAGATGTGTGCTTTCTTGTTTTGGAGATACCAACACCACTCCTGCTCCGGCAGTTTCCCTTGAGCAAGCTCCATCAAAGAACATATCCCAAGCTTGTGTCCCTTCTTCTTCTTCATAGCCTGGCCTACTGGTTTCCTAATCGACATTATGGCTTTCTGAGATTCTTCAATTTGGAGAATGCATGCCCCAAATTCATTGTCCACAGCGTAAATAGGAGGATTAGAAGGATTCTTCTCATCACTGATGATATAGGCCAGTTGGGCTTCCCTGTACAGTCTTCTACTTTTCCCCCCGAAAACTGGGATAGTGGCATAAGATAAGTCATTTTGTAATTTCCCACCTAGTCTCTTAATCCATCCTCTGGACAGAAGCATGCCAAACTTAGGAGGGACATCTGCTACCACAACGTCCATCATCATGCTCTTCATGGGCAGCTGAGTTAGGGTGACAGCTAAATCTTTGATCAATCCCAGACATTTCACCTTCTTTGAATCAAATAAGAATAAATCATCATATGGTCTAGTGATATCAAGGCCTAACTCTTCCATGACCACTTTGGGCATCAGATTATGGCTGGCTCCTGTGTCCAGCAGGAAGTTGTGGAGGATTTTGTCATGAATGGTCAAGGAGACATAAAATGATGGAGAATTATCATCAGCAGGTTCAGTCATTGGGCTAATCACAATTATAGGTTTGTCATCTTGCAAATTGACATAGTCAGTGGAGGCTTGTGTGGCTTTCATCTCAAGAGCGTCAAAGATAGGCTTTCTAAAAACATCACTCTTTGCAAGTTCTATCAGAGGCACAAATATTCTTAACCTCTGGACTTCTTATTCAAAGTTGAAAGGGGAAGGGGGCTTGTCAGGACCTCTTACCTCTTAAGCTGGTGTTTTGAGGATGACTAGGTCAGCTGCTGGCCTTTTCTGTTTGATGTTCTGATGCTCTGTTGGGACAACAGCTCTTTGGACAAGATTCTCCTTGATATTTCTTGTTCTTGACCTCAGATTATATCTTTGTTGTTTGTTAGTCTACAGAACAACCTCTCTGTCCCACTCTTGACTAGTTTGGTCTTGGAGTAATGATTCTTCATAGGCAGCCAATGTCAAGAAGGTAGCACTGCCCTTATCTTCCATGCAATGAATTTCATCCTCTTCTTCAAACTGCTCCTCCTCCATGACTACGTTTTGGAAAGGAGCCTTAACCTTTTGTTCTTCACCGGCTTCTTTACCCCTCTGAATAATCTGTAATTGTTCATTTTCTCTTCTCAATGTATTTGGATTTCTTGGAGCAAACATGTTTGGAAGCCTTGCCTTTTTGGAGCTCTGCTCATCCTTCAGCTTAGATATTTCAGCAGCCAATGACTCTATCATTTTAGTCATTTTGTCTAACTTAGGTTCTGAAGATGAAGCAGAGGAAGAAGAAGCCTTGCCTCTTTGCCTTCTTCTATCAGCGTGGCCTTTAATTTTTTCTATAACCATGATATTAGATTCTACCTCTAGGGCTGCATCCTACATTTCAGCCAGCGTGGCACATCTTCTTTCTCTCAACAGCAAGCAAAATACTAGAGTCAAATGCATTAGCATAGGTGAGTTTGGCAGAGGTGGGGGTAGGCTTTACTTCAGCTGGTATCTTACTATACATATGATTGAATCTTTTATTAAAATAAGACAGTGATTCCCCATTTTCCCTCTTGAGGTTTCCAAACTCAGTATGGTAGTATAGCAGGTCTTTTTTATCTCCCCAATGCTTTAAAAATATATCATCTAATGCTTCAATGTTTACTATAGACCTATGGGCTAGCTCTCTGAACCACTTTCTAGCCTTGCCATGAAGGCTTTTGACAAATACTCTCATCCACACATCATCCTCACTGATATCTAGGTTATTAGCATAACTATAAAAAGACTTAAGGTGTTCTTCAGTAGTTACTCCCTCTGTACCAGTGAACTTAGGCATGTATTTCTGGTATTCTCCTGCGGGCATGGTATTCAAAGGAACAAGTAGGGCCAGGGGTCCATACCTAGCAGCTATGATTCTTTCCATCTTAGTGGGTGCTTGTTGGCTTGCCAAGGCTGGGGTAGATGGAAGGATACCGACAGATTGAACGGTAGGGAGCAGTGAAATAGATGACAGGGACAAAGGAGTATGATGGACTATATGGGAGGCTTTCTTTGGACTGATATCCAAAGGGGAACTTAATGAACAAGGAGCTTTATGAATCTTTGAGGGTATTTTTTCACTAACAATGCTAGGCCCTATATCTCCAAACTGTACATTCTCAGCTACAATATTCTCCTGCAGAGATACACAAGATTGTTTAGGCTTACCTGATCCTAATGGTCCTTTCTATGATGTCTTTCTCTGCTTGACAATCTTCTCAGGGTCAGGCACTGGGTCAGCTGGTGATTTCTGAGGAATTCTCCAAGTATGCCTCATGAACTGAGCCAAAACTGTAATGTGGAGCCAAAGGTTGGTCCTCCAGTAGAGTCACCAGATAGATGATTACAACCAAAAATGTGTCCAGACTTTGTCCATCATCAAAGCTGGAACTGTGTCATTCTCCTAGGGAAGTTGAGCTTCAATCTCCTCTCCCTGGCAACAGCACCAATTATGTAAGGATTCCAAGAAACTCTCCTAGGTTGTAGCTCGGAGATGTCAAAGATGCCTGGTAACATATAAATTCAACTTATTGTTGCAATGGATGAATGGAAGGAATGACGCTTGTTCAAACCAGATAACCACTTCTACTTTGTTTCACTTCAGACATGCATGAACACCCTCAGACTACAAGTCTTTAGACCACCAACTACTCACAATTTAAGATTGCGTGAATATGGAGAATACTGACCACACCAGCAGATGCACAAGAACATGTGATGGCTGGCTGCAACCAGTAAAGAAGTCTGCAAATCTAATCTACTAATGCATAGACAGGATGATAGCTCTCTGGCACCAGATGAAGAGAAACCTGAATAACTCATTCAATGATACATACAAGATTTTAACACAGAGGTAGGATGATAGCTACTCTAATTCTAAACATCAAGAGTTCAAGCATACGACATATCAAGCACAGCTTGGAAGAGAAGAAAAATGGAAAGTGAGCAATTAACAACAAAAGAAGCTTGTATTAACTAAAAATGAAAACGAGACGTTGCAAGTGTCAAAATAGTTGCAGTCTCCAGAAATTGAACCTTACATCAAAACATCAACCATCAACCTTGATTACATCTTGTTTTCAGGTATATATAGAGTTTCATTACAAAGGCACTTGGCCATTTTAGGTATGGAGGGGTCATAATTAACCATCAACTGCATTTAACTACCTGATGGCGTCTCTGAGTGTGTTTGCTTGTTTTAGTGGATGAATCTAATCTTTCAGGTGCTTTGCTGTCCTCTTAGGCAGCTGGAGTGCTTGTATCAAGGAAGTTCCATAGCTGCTAAATGCAGTTACCTGCTCACGCTCTGTCCTTTTCCTCCTCAGCTATATTGTTTCTTAAATACGGTTTTTGAGGAGAAATTGCAATTGGTACTGGTGAACCAGTCGCCTTCGTCGTTTAGGTACTTGGAACGATCAAGGGATGTGGACTGCATGGTGAGTGGACGATTCAGGAGGGGGGAGAAAGATCGGCCGTCGGATCGAGAAAATAGACGGCGGAGATGGCCTGATAGAAGATATCATAAGAGGCGGGAGCGAGATGAACGTGGACCATTGGATCTCAGACGGGCAAATCTAACAGTGATCGGGAGGCGAAGGCATATGATGGTTATCAGGTGGGGATGGAGGATTAAGCGGTCAGCGGTATCGATCGCACCGCCTTTGGGTGTTGAGAGGTAAAAGGACGAAGGCGCGCGATTCCACTCAGCACATGACATGTAGCAGCGGAGGAGAGAGGAAAACCGCTCTCCATCACACGCTAACGTCCCATCGATTTATCGGTGCGAAACATGCGACGGCCGTCTGATCTTGGCGGAGCTAATCGGACGGTGGAGAAACGATCGGGAAAGTCGCTTTATCAGGCACGATGAGAGCCGTTGGATCGGCGAACGGAAATCGACGGCTATAATTTAAAGGTGACGATTTCGGAAAGGCGCAAAGTCATATGGGTTTTGGCTTTTGCGCTCGGGGCTGGCAACCAAAAGGGTTTTGTTAGTTTTCTAGAAGAAAAACAGAGGAAATGGAGGTAACAGAGGATAAGCGTAGTGAGGGAAAGAAGGGAGAATGACCACCACGAGCCTCCTTTAAGCATCACTAAGTGAACCAGGCTCGTTTTTGACCTTTAGAAATCACAGATATGTAGTAGAGCTAACAAGGAGCATCATCAGATCCCTTTCCTTTATCAAGAGCTTTAGATTTAGAGTCCCTTTTGTAGTTCCCTTCCTTTCCGCATTTCTAGCACACCACCTTTACAGGTTTTCCTAGAGATTTATATCTCCCTCTAGATTTAGATCTCCCACTCGATGACTTATTTTTGTTTATGTTCTAGGACCATCCTCGTACAAACAAGGCATCACCATTCTGGCTTTCCATATTTTTCCGTCTCATCTCCTCCATTAGCAAGGATGAGACTATTTCATCAAACTAGAAGGTAGTTGCATCGCTACCTATTGTAATAACCAGACTATCCCCTGAATCTGGTAGAGAACACAACAAACTGATGCAATTATCTTCATTTGAAATTTTAATATCAACATATGCTAGCTGACTTACCACAATATTAAATGCATTTAGATGCTCTATCACTGAGTCTCCATCTTTCATCCTTAGGTTATACAGCTTTTTCTGCAGGAACAATTTATTCACCAGAGACTTAGATTGGTACAAAGTCCCCAACTTGTCCCACAAAGCCTTCGCCATAGCTTCCACTGATACATTCAGCAATACTGAATCTGAGACACACAATCGTATTGTGCTCTTTGTCTTCTGATCCAACTTCTTCCATTCTTCATCGAACACTCCCGTTGGTTTAGTACCCGGATCTACCGCGATCCACTAATCTTTATCCACCAATAGATCCTCCATCTTGAGTTTCCACAACTCAAAACTCTGACCATTAAATTTCTCGATCTCTATCTTTCCACTGCTCGCTGTCTTCTTTCACCACCAGAATCGATCTAGTAGATCTCCCACTGAACAGGGTCTACCACAGGCTCGAGCGAAACCCCTCAGCAACAAAGGCGTCCCCATGAAGCCAAAACAACTCCGATACCAAATGTAGGTTTTAACCCCGTACAGAAATTACCCACATATGAATTCCAAAACACATAAAATAAACAATGTGAGAGCATAACACATAAAACACATATAAGCCCCAAAAGTTAGCTCAATCGGTCAAGTCGATGCCTCATTGTTTGGGAGGTCACAGGGTCAATTCCCGAAAGCTCTTGGGGTCAGGTCGTGTTATAGGCCGAGGGGCGTCAGCCCTAGATTTTCCCATGGACGTAGCGCCACTCGTTGATCGAAGGTGTCTATGAACCACAACATAAAAAATAAAAAAATAAAATAAAATAAAATAAAAACAAACAAACAAACATATACACAAAGATTTTTCCCTGGATCCCAAAACTGGGTCTACCACAGGCTCGAGCGAAACCCCTCAGCAACAAAGGCGTCCCCATGAAGCCAAAACAACTCTGATACCAAATGTAGGTTTTAACCCCGTACAGAAATTACCCACATATGAATTCCAAAACACATAAAATAAACAATGTGAGAGCATAACACATAAAACACATATAAGCCCCAAAAGTTAGCTCAATCGGTCAAGTCGATGCCTCATTGTTTGGGAGGTCACAGGGTCAATTCCCGAAAGCTCTTGGGGTCAGGTCATGTTATAGGCCGAGGGGCGTCAGCCCTAGATTTTCCCATGGACGTAGCGCCACTCGTTGATCGAAGGTGTCTATGAACCACAACATAAAAAAAAAAAAAAAAAAAAAAAAAAAAAAAAAAAAAAAAAAAAAAAAAAAAAAAAACATATACACAAAGATTTTTCCCTGGATCCCAAAACTGGGACTACTAGCTTGATTTTCATTATATTCCATTTAGTGTTACAATACATATTTATACATGTCGAAGCATCCAATACCATGGACCGAAAACCATCACGTCCAAAAACATGTGCGAAAATCATGCAAACAGATGGATAATATTTCCTTTGTCATCTCTAAACATTCCTCCAGATATCGCCGCCCCCGGGTTCCCTTTTACAGCTTCATTAAAGTTAAGTTTAATTAAGTCTTTCTGAGGCCGCATGAAAATGATCGCAAACTCATAGTGAGGGGAATTATGTTTCCACGAGTTAGGATTCAGCATGCTGAGTTTTAGGCTTAGTTCTACCATTATTCGTCCTTCCTGGGGATTAGTTTCCCAGTCCTCTGCGTACTCGTTCTCGGCTAAGATCATTTCTCTTATGTTCTGGACTATCATTCTCCATAATTCTACTGTTGTTTACTTTTCCCTTTTGAAGATTCTTTCGCTTCTTTCCTTCTAGACTGCCTAGAGTAAGAATCTTAATGATATTTGCCAAGCGTGATTCAGGATGGGTTTATGGTAAGGCTTTCTTCTCCATTTGTCCATTGTTTCTTTCATGCTTATTTGACCCTTGCCACTAACACCGAAGAGTTGTTCATGGCTTTTCCAAAGGGTTTTGATGTAGCTGCAAGTACTTGTTAGATGTTCCATTGATTCTGACTGTCCTTCATAGGTGCTACAGGATGATGGTCCATGCAGACCTTTTATCTGGAGTTGATTCCAAGTGATTGCTCTCACATGCCGAATTATCCATAGGAAGAAAGCAATTTTCGGCCATGATTTATCTTGCCAGATTCTGTCCCATATAGGTGGCCCCTGTTGCAGGTGGTGCGTTTCTTGTAGATAGTAGCCTTCTTCAATAGTGAACATCCCTTTGATTTTATACCCCCACCTTATTATATCTGGCCCTGTCGAGATTGAAATTTTTCGGGTTTCCATCTCTTTCTCATATGTTTCCCATTGGGTGGATTTGGGAGCACCCGACCAGTCTTGTTTCTGTTTCCATTTTCTCCATTTTTCTCCTGTGTTCGAGCTCCAAAAGTTTTTCACTCTCTGATTCGCATGGCTATTGGTGAATTGACATATTACCCCTAGATTAGGTCTATTATAAAAAATTTCTCTCTGTTGCCACGCCTCATTCCAGAATTTTGCTTTGTCTCCTTCCCTTATTTCCCAGAAGCTGTGAGTTCTTATCAATTCTCTATTTTCTGATGCTAAATTTCATATGGTCGATCCCTTGATGTTTTCCTGGACTCCTAGCCTTCCTTCAATTGAACTTGGCATTCCATATTTCCTTCCATAGATATGCTCCTCCATGAATCCATCACCACCATAGCTTTGCCCCCATGACCTGGTTGAGAATGTACGGGTCTCTAAGACCTAACCCTCCTTTTAATGCCTTGCTGAGCCAGTTCCATGATAGCAAGGCCCCTTTTTTTTTGGGGCCCTTGCCACAATTTTTTTTTTAAATGTCAATCATCCCTTGGCACACTGTTTTGGGGGTCGTTTGACTAGATAATTGGTAGATCGGAATCAACTAAGGCGTAGCTTTCAGCAGTATAAGGCAGTTTGGAATATTCAGTGATCTGAAGGTCCAGTTCTACATTCTCCCTTGGATTTTCACTAGAAAAGTCTTCCAGTTCGCCACTCAAGTTTGATGGTCACTTAGCGAAATTCCTAAATATTTCGATGGGAGATTGCCGATGCAGAATCCCATTATTCTTTATAGGAAGGGTTGAGATGGGGCTGTAGTATTAAATAAAAATATATCTCACTTATCCTTATTGATCTCCATCCAAGAGGCACTCATGAAGTCATTCAGGATTTCCATCAGACCTCTGGCTTCCTTCAGGGTTTCTTGCCCAAACATCATTATGTCATCAACGAATTGTTGATGTGTTAATGGCAAATCATTGCTCCACATTCTGAGACCTGTAAATTGATCCCTTTGCACTTTCTCTTTTACATACCTTCCTAGTCTTTCTGTAGCCAATATAAACAGGAACAGGGACATTGGATCGCCTTTTCTAAGCCCTATGGTTGCATTGAACGCCTCAGTGGGCGCCCCGTTGAGTAGGATTAAAAATAATGGGGTTGATATCACTGATGTTATCTAGCTTATCCATCTTGAATCGAAGCCAAACACCTTTAATATGCATTGTAAGTACTTCCAACTCAGGCGGTCATAGGCTTTCGATAAGTCTAATTTTACCAACATCCCTTTAGTATTCTTGCTCTTTAGGGAGTGTATTGCCTCTTGAGTCGTAACAATTCCATCTACTATGTGTCTCCCTTTGACAAAGCATGTATGTTCTTGAGAGATTAAGCTCGATAGGATAGGTTTGAGGTGATTCACCATGATTGTGGCCATGATTTTGTAAATTACGTTGTAGAGCACTATTGGTCTGAAACCTTGCAATTCTTCCGAGTGGTCGTTTTTGGGAATGAGGGTAAGAAAGGTGGAATTCAGGGTCGGATGAATTCTTTTATTGAGTCGGGACTCCTCCATGATTTCCATAATATCATCTCCTATGAATGGCCACGTAGCCTAAAAGAACTCGAATGTGAACCCATCTAGGCCTAGTGCTTTATTTTTCGCAAGGATTTTGATTAATTCTTCCACCTCGAACTTGGATATTTCCGTTAGAAGGGCCAAGTTCTAATCCCTACTCACTAATTGGGGAATATGCCGAGTTAGTCTGTATATATTCTCCGTCCTATCTATGTTGGGTTCAGTCAGCAAGCTTGGAAAATGGTGAACTAGAAAGTTATCCATATCTTCGTTTTTAATAAGGTGATTTCTTTCCTAATCCACAAGGGAGAAGATCCTGTTATGTTGCCTGTATTGAACCATTGCTTTGTGAAAAAATATAAAATTCCTTTCCCCTTCCTTTAACCACTAGATTCTTGATTTTTGTTTCCAAAGGATCTCTTCTTGTTGCCTCCTTTCCTCTAATTTATTTATTAGTTGTCCTTATGCCTCTACTAGGGATTCAGATCTACCCACATTAATTATCTTTTGTTGTACTTTCCTCATCTTAGCATGAATCAATTCCTGATCCTGATGTATGTTACCGAACTCTTCCCTGTTCCATTTTTTTATTTTACCTTTAAGATATTTGAGTCAGAGTTGGAAAGTATGCATTAGGTTTTTGCCTTCTTTCTCACTCTCTTTCCACCATTCCTTCAGTTTTCTAGTGAAGGTCGGGTCTCTTAACTAAAAGGCTTCAAACTTTAAGGGTCTCTTTGTTTGCCTTTGTTTCATTTCCACTTTTAATCTAGTAGGCCAATGATCCGAACCCAAGCAAGGTTGGATGGATGCCTCATACTAGACTTCTTTGACGATGAGATTTTCTGTTGCCAAAAATCTGTCGAGGTGAGATGTTATTTTCCTATTTCCTCCCTATCTATTGTTCCACCTATATATTCCATTAATTGTTGGGATATCCACTAGGTGAAGCTCTTCTTGGATGTCCCTAAATTACTCCATTTTTGGCTCCTCCCTTCTAATTCCTCCTTTTTACTCCTCTAGCGATGTTATCAGGTTGAAGTCACCTGCTATCAACCATAACTTTTCATCGTGCATTTGGTTTAGGGATTTTATCCTTTAGAGGAAGTTTTCCTTTTCAATTGGGATGTGCAAGCCATAAACTGCTGAGAGAAAGAACCAATTTTTAGTTCCTATGAGGCAGAACTGACCTGTGAGGATGCGTTGCATGCCTATCCAATAGTCGACAGTTACTTCTGCTAGATTCCACAAAATTTCTATCCCTCTTGCACTTCCTTTTGTATCTGTGGCCATTCCTTCATACGTGGTTTCATCTTACTCAGGATCTCTTCTATTTTTTCTCTTGTGATCTTAGTTTGTTAGAGAAGCATGAATTGTGGTTTTTCTTTTCTGAGTCGCTCCACTAAGTATCTCTATTTTCCTTGGTTGTTTAGGCATGTTATGTTCCAGGATATTACTATCAATGGAAACTTTATTTGGTTGTTGATATACCGCTGATAGTGGTACCACCTTGCCTATGTTCACCAACATTTCTCCCATTATCTGTATTGATTCCTGTAGGTTTCTCCAGCCTCTTTTCTTCCCCCCTTTTGCTTTGGTTTAATACTCTTGGGGATTTTCCTGGTGTGTTCCCAGTCGTTCTACGATCTCGACCTGTCCCTATCCTTGCTTAGCTTGATATTGTTGAAAAGTCTCTTTGTACAATTTCTTTTGGTCTTCCGGGATGAATCATTCATCTAAGTGTCTCCATTCATTGAGTAATTTCTTAAGGACTTCTTCTTCCATACTAAGCTTCTCCCCCTTGCTTGGGTAAATTTCCATTATAGTGGTTTCCATCCCTACCTATTCATCTTTGTCTGTGAGGCCACTTTGGACTTTCTGCTTGGGTGTTGTTTTTGCTTGACTAGAGATGCTCTCTTTTCCTTTTTCTTGACAATCCATGGGTTGGGCCTCATTTTCCACTTCTTCCACCTGTAATACTTCATATCTGTTTTTACTACTTGACTGGGCTTGGGTTTATTTTTCTGGGTTGTGGAGTCCCTTTGGTTGCCTCCTCTTGGTTTTAACTTCTTGGAACCCTTCATTTCTATCCTTTCGAGTCTTCTGCTACTTCTCCTTGTTCTTCGTCTCTTCCTGGTTCAGTGGACATTCCTTGAATAAATGGCCATATTCATGGCGCCTTCGACATCTAAACGGAATATGCTCATAGCCTAGGGTCTACTGCCAAACATCCTCATGGTATTCAAGCTCCACTGATTTGGGTATGGGTTCTGCTATCTTCATATATACATCGATTATCGCATAGGATGTATATCGGCCTCTTTTCGTTGTTTCTGCTATTTTGACAAATTTTCTTATCGTATTCCAAATGCCCTCCAATATTTTTGGATCCTATAAATCCATTGGGAGGCCAAATAGTCTTACCCATACCGGGGCTGCTAGAAATTTCTCTTTGTCGGGGTCATAGCATTCCTCCCACTATCGCATGAATAGACCAGCATTATAATGGAAATAGGGGCCATTTTCAAATACTCTTTTTTTTTTAACAAGTTTGAGAAGATTACCATAAAGAAGCCTCTGGCTCCCATCTTGAGTTTGATATGGCCCTTGGGTTTCCATTTCTTTTGTATCCACTTGATGAGGTCTTTCTCCATCGGCCGCACTCATATGAACTTGCAAATCATCATGTGGTCCTTTATGAAGCTTCTATATGTAGGTTTTAACCCCGTACAGAAATTACCTGCATACGAATTCTAAATCACAGAAAAAAAATAAAATGCGAGAGCATAACACATAAAACACATATACATAGAGATTTCCCACTGGATCTCAAAACCGAGACTACCAGCTTGATTTTTCATTATGTTCCTTTCAATGTTGCAATACATATTTATACATGCCGAAGCATCCAATACCATGGACCGAAAACCATCGCATCCAAAACTGTGGACCGTAAAACCATAGGTAGGTTCGCCCAACCTAATATAGGGTCCAAAAAAAAATTTTCGGGGCGCTGCCCCGAACCCCGTAGAGAGGGGCTACCCGCCCCCCTCAAAACCCCCGGACAGGGGG